>VXAA01004762.1:7729-21837 GCA_013399115.1 Anseranas semipalmata
ACATTGGTTTATAGTTGCATAATGCATTGAAAACTTGCTGGAACCTCTGTATAAGCAGATATTTTATCAATACCTCATTGAAACTAGGTGAACTATCCTCCTAGGCTGGTATTTTATGGTAAGGCTATGGTGAACCTTCCTACCAAATGCTTCCAAAAGCACCTAAGTGCATTTAGAAATGGTGTGGATACCTATTGAAAAGGTTTAGTAAATTCCACCAGTAGCCCGGATAGTGAATAAATTATAGAAAGGAACTTGGAAGATTGTTCAATGATCCTTAAGAATTCTGCCAAACTTTAATGAGAACCCTAAGTATTAAGAGGTGCTTAATATAAAATGATCTCCCATAGACAGAAGCTATTGATCAAACATGCATCTCAGATGCATCTTAAAGTTAGCTGTATCATCTCAGGTGGGAGATCAGGCTGCAAAATGCAGACACCAGAGATATTGGTAGACCAACAACAAAATCTCATATGTTATCTCCCCAAGCAATGATGCTACAAATGATATAGATGCTACTCCTGTGCTTCTGCCTCAAGCTGCAGTTTTACCATGTTTATGTGGCATTTAGAGAAAAGATTCAGTTAACAACACAGCAGGACACATACTAATGTTATGGATAAATTGTTTTCCCTGCTGTATGCTATGCTTGCTGAATTCTGAAGAGAAATATGTCTTACAGGGTGGCATACTAGCTGGATCTTTTTATTTCTATTCCTGTAATGATGGTCTATATAGACTGGAGTTTAACAGGTGCATACCTCCTCTTATTACATCCTCAAACTGAAGATATGTTTATCATGATTAGTAAACACACTAGTGAAAACCAAAAATAACCTCTTTCATTCCCGAGTCATAGCACCATTCATATGAGGTTATTTGTTATATCTTGTGGATTTACACATTTGAATTTTTGTGCAAGATCTCTCTAGATTAATTACAGGAACTCAACATTGTCTAAGTCCGTAAGTGATGTACTCTTCCAGAGAATAAGTGGAATTTGCACAATTGACCTTAATTAAATGTTCACATCCCTTAGCCACTTACAAAGTCCTTTGTTAGCAAAAAGGTGAAATATAAACTTTTTAATTAAAAAAAAAAAAGAAAAAATCTTAAAAAATTAAACTACTGTGATTACCAATCTCAGTGGAAATATCTTCTATCTTCCAGTAATGACAGATGATGTACACTACGATTTTGATGCCAACGAGCAAAATTAGGCTTAGAAGTTAATAGTGCATAGTAATGAGCTAAAGAAGTCACAACATCTTTCTGACATCTCTACAGTCATTCTGAAAATAGAACAGTCTTTCTTCAGGTGAGAAATAGAAGTAACAGATTTTGAATTAAGTACAAAATAGGAATGATTTTCTGTTTTTTTTTTTTGTTTGTTTGTTTTGTTTTTTAGAGAAAGAGAGATAAAGCCATGTCTGTGGAACTAAAAGGGCTGTTTCACAGGTCTAAGTGATAAGTGATTGTTTTTTGTGGATTAAAAAAAGGAAAAGTCACAATCTGAAGTGTTTTGTATTATTCATCTATGAAAATAGTATGCAATAGGCACACTAGGCATATTAGGTTTTCCCTGGGCAGTGAAGTGTGGAAAAAAAGGAATCAAGGAGACTTCCACTCTCCTGATACTGACACTGTAATGTAACCAACTTGATTATCTGAGAGCTAGGGAGAAAGGGGCAGAGCTGCTAGTGAGACTCAGGAACAATCTTTGAGTTCTTGGAAGCATATCATATACGATAATCTTAAATAAAATTCTGTGGTTGCACAGACTGTGTAATGTAGATAATTCTCAAATGCTCATTTTGGTACATTTGGGATTTCCCGAGTTCTTCAGGGGTAGAACCTGCCCTTCCCATTCATTTTAACTTTAAGTGTATCTGTCTAGATTAATGTTGTGGTGGGCATTTTCCAAGTGGTAGCTGATTGCCAGTGGCAAAGTAGCAAGTGATCGCACATATAATTCCAAAGCAAAGATGTCAAAGTCTACTGCTCATCTCTGGAAAGTTTGACAACATTTGTAACACTGCAGAATTTTTTTTTCCAAATTGGAATTTAGTGTTGAAAATGAGAGATACAACAGCTACTTTCAGTCATTTATGCCACTGTTAAAATTAATTTCCAGGACTTGTCCTTCTGTTTTTTGAAGATCAAAACATGCCTTATCTCTGTTTCTTTGGTAGCATTATGCAGTGTACTGTTATTTAAGTCATATTATGCTTGTTATCTCTTTGCTATTTTGGACAGGCACTTCTCATGTAACATGTTAAACTGTGATTATTTTCATGAGGGAGATAAACCCGGGAAACTGTAGGCCTAATACTATGAGCTGCTTGCATGCCAGGGGACTTGTGTCAGTATATCCTCCCTTGATTTAATGAGTGCATTGAAAGGAGTGGACAGCATCTCTATTCTGTATAATTCAAAGTCTGCGAGTTGGGAGATTATGGTAATGTTATCCTTGTATTGGCTGTAATGGAGCTTCAGTACAATAAGTATAGGTTGCACTGGACACTTACTTTTCATGCTGTTTTGAATTTCAGTATTTCTTAATTGCCATCTTCCCAAGATGTTTTAGTTCTAATATGGGAGAATCAGAAAAACATGCCTTTGTGTTCAATCAGCTAAATTCCTCAAAAGTTTGCTACTGTGGAGTCAGCAGAGATCTTCTGCACAGAAATGTGAACATTTCCCCAAAAGTGTGTCTTAACTAATTCAATTCTGAATACATATAACATTTTTTAAAAGATATATTTATTTTTAAAAATATCTTTGAGGTCTAAGTTTTATGCGTCATTTTGCCCAGCTTTTCACTACCAGTAAAACTGGTGACTTTTCAGGTTAACTAAAAACAATTGGCTAAACATTGGCATGGAAGCTTTATATGATATATTTGAATGCTTCATTTGTTCTTGAGGAAAACAGTTACATACACGGTTAGACTAAATAGCACAGAAATTCTACAATTGTATAAAATGTTTCAAAATTGTAGCTGGAGAGGGAAAGAGTGGTTTGGGTGGGGAATTTTTTAATCAAAAAAAAAAAAAAAAGCTCTGTAATTAGTTCTTCACATATAGAAGATAAAAGCTCTGTAGACATGAATAACTTCTACTGTGGAAAGAGAAGTGGCACTATGGAAAAGGCTGTTTTTCTCACTTTTGTATAAAATGATGTGATATGCAGTCTATATCACATAGGAAGAGAGCTAATGTGTTGCTCTCAGATCATTAAGATTCTCCCTGCATTCAGTCTTGCAGACATGTCTATTCTCCTTATATTTTGTTTTCATGCCTTTTCGAAGTCTTTCAATTTTGGTTGTATTTTGTCACCCTTCAAACTTAGGAATGTTTTGCCTCCCTTTTTTCTTTTTTTTTCCCCTACAAACAGAAAAATGGAAAAAAAAATGTGAATGATATTGGAAAGGCTTACTGAACCTTTCCATAAGGGCTCAGCAAACTGAACCTTTCCATAACTACCTTCTGCTCCTATTACCTTCTGTCTCTTGACATTGTTACTCACTACCGAAGTACTTCAGTACTGCTATTTTCAGACTAATATCCTAAACCTGAGGAGTTTCCTGTGGTATGCTAAATTTCAACTAGTGTCCAGATTAAAATCAGAAATTGTTTTTGTTTGTAGCCTAAGCAGATTTGAATCAATCTCTCAAAAGTAAAATTTTCTGATTTTCTTTGTGATTTATGAGTTTCGATTTATGATTCATGCCTACATTACTTTATTTTGCAATCATTCACAAGTAAAAAACACTTTGCTTGAAAACTAGGCAATTTTTAGCTTTCTAAATTTATTTAATGCTGCTACCTGCAACAGCAGAGAACATGCAAAAGACGTAGAGACTTTTTGTTGTTGTTCTCAATAGTAAAAAATATTATTTTTGAGAGGTACATGGGAATTTCTCTTCTGATTTTCTTGTCACCATGAAACTTGAACAAAATTTTGTTTCATATCATGTGCTGTTTTCCCCAGTTATTTTCTGTTAATTATACATACAGTCATTAGGATCAAATTCTGCCACACCTGTCCACCTGTAGCCATATCTTCTTACACTGCTATCTGTAACCAGAAAAAATGTAACTTCATTGAAACTATTTATAGTTAGGTATTGCTTAACATGAGTATAAGTGTCATGAGCTGGCTCACAAAAAGCACCTGCAATGTAATCAATTAAAATTTGTTTAACCTTTTTAAGAACACCTGCAAAACAGGATCTTTGTTTTTATAGGCTTGGAAATAATCTTGATAAAATAGCAGAACTCTTTCTGACCAAACTTCAGCACAAGTGCTCCTTGCAACAAAGAAAAATACAAACACAGTAGAGGGAGGAAAGAAATAGGGAAGAGAAGAGGGTAATTTGATATTTTCCCAAAGCCATTGACATTTCAAATACATTGCAAAGCATAAGAACAACACATGCAATAAGTAAATCACTCTCTAACCATAAGTGTAAACCTATCTTTGTTTCCTGTTTACAGGAACTTATTTTCTTTACTCTTTCATTCTGCATTTTAGGTCATATATGTCTGTTTTCCATTCAATACTCAGAGCTTTATAATCAACACTTACAAGAGCCCTGCCAAAAAAGGAGAGGAGAATTGAAAACCTACTATTGCCATCCAAAATGCCTGTTTTTATTTCCCATGGGTCATTACTAACAACATTGCTGGTAGTGTCATTCACTCTGTTCAATTTATTCATCTGTAGCTTCAAGCACCCTTTAACTAGGAACCTGGAAAATACTTTCTATCAGTTCTCATGCTCCAAGGATTCAGAGCTATGATGTGCCATTGATATGTTTGCCAAACCCTTCCTTAATGTTTTTTTTTTTTTTTTTCACTGTAACTACTGTAGACTCAAAACAGATAAAATGCAATTTGTAACACAATGAAGAATTCAAAAGGTTATTTCTTTTTACGTCCAGCTTGTAATTCTGGATAACACTGTATTCATGATACCCCAAGGAATATACTTCATATTTTCCTATGTTAGGAGTGATTAGAATTGCCTTAATCATTAGTAGGATGAAAGACATCCAGTCATCAAAAATATCTTCCTCTTTATTCATTATACTTTTCTCTTCTGATATCAAACTGTTTTGAATATGCAAGATAAATCCTACCTAACTTAGATATATTTAAGGCAGAATACTTAAACTATATTAGCAACCATTCCAGTCATTCAGAGAAATGGTGTTTGGAGGACTTAATTTCTTTTACCTCTTTCAGACACATTCTCCCCCCACCCCAAAATATGAATCATATAGGAGAGATACCTATTTTCCTGGTTAATGAGTGACTGGGGATATGTTAGCTAGTTTATACATAGATACTATGTCATTACTGAGGCTTCATGTAGAGTGATGTTCAACTTTCTTCAGGAAATGTTGCGAACACTCCTGTTATAGCTGGGGAACACAAGATCCCATGTTTTTTTTTCTAAAAACTAAGGTTAATGTAGGACCTCAAATAGAGATTTACTTTGTGCTTGGTGGCTTGCCATGTTCCCTGAGACTGTTGTGTCAGTGTGTTGAGCAATAGGACTTATTACCCAACCTATGCTTTCTGTGTTTCTCAGCAAAGACTTCAGTTCAGCCTTCTGAAGAGGGTAAGTTAACCATCTGCTGGCCATGGGTGACTAGAAAAAAATCAGTCCTTTTGACCACAGACCTTTAGCAACCCATTTTTGCAAAATTCTTTCTTGTGGAATTATTTAGTTTTGCAAACAAAACTTTATTTTCCAGAATAACTCAGAATACCAAATACAAAAGTGCTGCTCTGCATAATGAGGGAAGTAATTTTCTGAGGCCATCTCTAAGGCCACACAAGCTTTTGCTGAATTCAATCTACTGTCCTTCAGTTTCTCTTTAAAACAATCTCATGGCATTTCCAATCTCTGCTCCTGAATCTGCATTTACAGAAAATACTGAGTTAATGGAATAAAGAAAGAATTATTATCATCCTGGCTGCAGTTAATGGAATCAATTAGCATTTTGCCAGTAGGAGTAGAGGATGGTTCTGAATTTGTTAAATTATACGTGAACCACTCTGCTTACTTGAAAAACAGAATGACAGAAAACTCTGTAGTATTTCATTGAAGTGTGGCACCAGTTCTCAAATTGTTTAATGATGCATCCTCAGTAAACGCTGCTGTGCTGTGAGAATTTACAGATTATTTTTGAACGTCTTGTGAAATAATCAGCCTTTGGGAAACTGGATATTGCACAGATTCCACTGTGTCTTTTGTACTCAGATGTGGGGATGCCAAAATGGCTCTTTAAAAAAGTTCAGATACGAAAGGGGCTTTTTAATTCTCATACTGAGTGCTACTAAAAACCTCCGAGTTCTTGTACGTTATCACATTACATACCTCAAACAGAGAAATACTGCTTAGAAACAAGAGAAGAAGCAATGACTATTTGAAACTTCAATTTCAGAAAAAAATCAGAACAAATGACTAATTTTTGGAAAGTGGACAGACATAGAATGTGTCTTGTAAGCACCAGGTTATTTGCAGTATCCACATAAAGGAATTATGATGTTAGGGTTGAATAATAGCTGTAAATCTGTAGCATGGTTATGTTTCCCCTAAAGAACTGACTCAACTTCAGTGACCAGTACTGCTGGGGGAAAAGTGAAGATACTTTTGAGGTATCCACCATATTTATCTTTACATGATGAAAACATAGATGTCTGCATCTGAACTAGTCACATTTTTCTTGTCCAAAAATGAAAGATTTATTCTGTTCTAGAACTTTTGAATTAAATTACTTTCTAGCCCATTTCTGTGGCCAGGTAAGAATACAGTAACAGATGCACATGAAATTCTGGTAAATGGACTTATCTTAGAGAGTTTAATTTTTTATTCATAACAATATCACCAAACACAGAAATTTATGTTTGAATTCAACATCCATTTTTGTAATGATAGGAGTCTGCACAATTTGAAGGCTACATATAAATAAGGATAAGGATTTAGGATGTTAACAATTTACAATGTAAATAATATCAGATTGTAAAGAGCTTAAAATATAAGACTGAACAAAAGATCAGTTTGCATTTTTTATTATTTGTTTTAGTATGTTTAGTATTTATTGGAATATCATTTTGGAATATCATATTGGTAATCTATTGTGTTTCTCAAATCACTGGAATCCTCCAAAATTCTTAAACTCAAACTCACATCTTCCTTCTTTTACGTGAGAGTTACAATCTAAATATCTGTATTATAAGGTGTGACATTTGAAGCCATAAATAGTTTAGAAATTAAAGGTTAAAGTATTTTCAGTCTGTCTCTGTTTTGCTTCTGTTTATCAGACTGATATTCTGGCAGTTGAAGTCTTTCCATTAATTTAGTGAAGCATACCACTAAAAGCTCATTGTTTTATATGTACTTTCACCATCAGTTCACTTTCTCTCACAGTCCAGAAGGGATGATGAAATAAAATCCTGTTGTATATGCTAAGTCTGTTCGTCATATATATACAGATATACATAGACATACAAATTATTAAGCAGGTTTCCAATTAATGTTTTTGAAAAGGGAGAGGATTTAAAAAAATGAGAATAACATATCTGGGCAGTAAATTTTTACATTTATTTATATTTAAGGAATTCAGAGAGAACAAATACATCTTTACTTAATCATACTTATTTCTGTATTGCTAACTTGCATAAGTTAACACAATTGAAAATTGTTTACTTCTGAAAGTAACTGATGTGATATATAATAGAACACTATCCTCAGAGCAAAATAGATAGCACCACTCCTATCCACCATGAAAGCTCTGATATTAATTGAATTTAAGTGATCTCATAGGTCTTGTGCTGAGGCAAAAGAGACAGAGAGCTGATAGAGAAAAAGTATTATAACCAAATAGTACTAATTCCTCATTATCCTCAGAGATACTTGAAAATAAAAGATTCCTATAGGAAAAAAAGAAAAAAGAAATAGTACTAAATATTGATAAAACCTGCTTAGAGAGAGATTAAGCAGATTCTTAGTGAAGCCTTTGATATTTGATAAAACTATATGGACTTCAGTGTACATAAGCACAATCTACAATTGAACACTTAATTTCATTACTGAAATGGCATCTATAACACAAACAATATATAACTGCTAGAAAAAAGGGTAAGGTCAGGGCATATTACAGAATCGTTTAGATAAGAAGCTAATTATGCCTTTGGAGGCAGAAGCTATAGGTGCAGGAACCACAGAACAAAACTCATATTAGGAATTTGAGAATACTTCTCGTTATGATAAGACTGTTTAAATTATGCCTGAACTATACATATGAGACATGTAAACCTTGAATTTGCTATGATAGTAAGAATCTTACATTCTTCTTCAGCATAGTTCATTAAAAACTTAACTTTAGATTAGCTTTTCTTTTAATGTGAAGTAAATGTTTCCTGCTACTTTCTTTAAACATTACTTTTTCTTTTGTTCTTGCTAACAAAAGAAAAAAATGTATTACTCTCTTTATAGTTCTCTTTTATGGATTTGTAGCAAGTTTGCATGTCTCCTTTCCTCATATTTAACAGAGCAACTAGAATCATAGAATCACTTAGGTTAGAAAAGATTTTTAAGATCACCACGTCCAACCATCCACCTAACACTACAAGTCCATTGCCAAACTACGTCCCTAAGTGCCACATCCACGACTCTGAAATACTTCCAGGGATGAGGACACCACCAGCTCTCTGAGCAGCCTGTTCCAATGTCTAACCACCCTTTCCATGAAGGAATTCTTCCTGATATAAACCTCCCCTAGTGCAACTTGAGACTGTTGCTTCATGTCCTATCATTTGTCACCCAAGAAAAGAGACCGACACTCTCCTCGCTGCAATCTCATCTCAGGCAGTTGTAGAGAGTGATAAGGTCTCCTCACAGCCTCCTTTTCTCCTGACTAAACAACCCCAGTTCCCTCAGCCACTCCTCATACATCTTGTTTTCTAATCTCTTCACCAGCTTTTTTGCTCTTTTCTGCACACTCTTGAGCAATTCAATATCCTTCTTGTAATGTGGGGCCCAAAACCAAACATAGTACTCAAGGTGCGGTCTCACCAGTGCCAAGCACAGAGGGACAATCATTCCCCAAGTCCTGCTGGCCACACTATTTCTGATACAAGCTAGGATGCCATCGGCTTTCTTGGCTACCTGGGCACACTGCTGGCTCATATTCAGCCGGATGTTGACCAGCATCCCTAGGTCCTTTTCTGCCAGGTAAGCTTCCAGTCACTCTTCACCAAGCCTATACTGCTGCATGGAGTTGTTATGACCCAAGTGCAGCACACAGCATTTAGCCTTGTTGAATGTCATGAGACGGGATGCAGCCCACTGATCTAGCCTACCCAGATCCCTCTGCAGAGCCTTCCTACCCTCAGGCAGATCAACACTCATGCCCAATTTGGTGTCATCTGCAAACTTACTGGGGGTGCACTCAATCCCCTCATCAATATCATTGATAGAGATATTAAACATAACTGGCCCCAGTACTGAGTCCTGGAGAATACCATTTGTGTCCAGCTGCCAAACAGATTTAACTCCATTCACAACAACCCTCTGGGCCTGGCCATCCAGCAAGTTTTTTACCCAGCCAACAGTACATCCGTCCAAGCCATGAGCAGCCAGTTTCTCCAGGTGAAGACTGTGGGAAACAGGATCTAATGCCTTGTTAAATTCCATGTAAACAAAATCCACAGCCTTTCCCTTGTCCATTAAGCAGGTCTCCTTGTCATAGAAGGAGATCAGGTTAGTCAGGCAGGACCTGCCTTTCATAAAATCATGCTGACTGGGCTTGATCACCTGGTTCTCCTTCACATGCTGTGTGATGGCACTAAAGATGATCTACTTCATGACCTTCCCTGGCACCAAGGTCAGACTGACAGGCCAATGATTCCCCGGATCCTCCTTCCTGCCATCTACAAGAAGTAGATTGGCATCATATTCACTAACCTCCAGTCAACTGGGACCTCCCCGGTTAGCCAGAACTGCTGGTAAGTGGAGCTGGTACTTCTGCCTTTAGCACCCTTGTGTGGATCCTGTTCAGCCCTATAGATTTGTTTGTATTCAAGTGGTGTGGTGGGTTGCTAACCATTTCCCTGTAGATCATAAGGGCTTCACTCTGCTCCTTGCCTTTGTCTTCCAGCTCAGAGGGTTGGGTGCCCCGAGAAGAATTAGTTGCACTAATAAAGACTGAGGAAAAGAAGGCATAAAGTACCTCAGCCTTTTCCTCATCTCTTGTCACTATATTTTCTCCTGCATCCAATAAATGACGGAGATTCTCCTTGATCTTTCCTTTCTTGTTTACATACTTATAAAAACATTTTTTTATTGTCTTTTACTGTAGTGGACAAGTTAAGCTCTAGCTGGGCTTTGGCTCTTCTAATTTCCTCCCTGCATAACCTCACAACGTTTTTGTAGACCTCCTGAGCTGCCTGCCCTATCTTCCAAAGGTCATAAACTCTCTTTTTCTTCCTGAGTTCCAGAAGAAGCTCTCTTTTCAGCCAGGCTTGTCTTCTTCCCCGCCAGCTCATCTTTTGGCACATAGGGACAGACTGCTCCTGTGCCTTCAAGACTTCATTCTTGAAGAATGTTTAGCCTTCCTGGTCTCCTTTCCCATTGAGATCTGCCTCCCAAGGGACCCTGTCAACCAGGTCCCTAAACAGGTCAAAATGAGCCCTCCAAAAATCCAAAGTAGCAGTTCTGCTGACCAGTCTCCTTGCTCCCCCAAGGACCGAGAACTCTATCATCTCATGATTGCTGTGCCCGAGTCAGCTGCCAGCCAACACATCACCCATATTCCCCTCCCCTGCCAGCTTTAGTTTAAAACTTTCTTCATCAGCTTGGTAGATCTGTAACTAACCATGCTCTTTGCCTCAGACAGACAGACCCCATCTGACTGCAATAGATCAGGTTTCTCAAAATGAGTCCCATGGTCTAAGAAGCCAAATCCCTGGCTGTGGCACCAACCCTGTAGCCATTTATTGATTCACCAGGTTCAACCGGCACTTTCAAATCCCTTCCCTTTGACCCAAAGGGTTGATGAAAAAACTGTCTGCACTCCACAGTTCCTTACCACTGCTTCCAGGGCTCAATTCTTCACAACCATTTTTAGTAGGGTGTAACTTTCTTCAAGCTTTTTTTATAACTTTTGTTATTTTATTTTCTTAACTCCCTGCAGGATTTTTTTTTAGATGTACCAAGGTCATACCAACTGTTTTTCATTTCCCATGCAATGTACATCTCTTTGATTTTCCTCTCATTCCTTTTGTAAATTACAAGAGAATGACTTTATGTCATCAGTAACTTTGGCAGTGCCCAAATCAAGATTGTGGTGCAGTAAAGAGGGATACTAATCACAACACTTTCCCTACTATCATATCTTCTCCGTCTTGATACATGTCTCCAAGTCCCTTTCTTCTCTGCTGCAGTCTTTATTCACCTACTTGCCCACATTGTTATCATTTAACTGTCTGGCAGGCACACATACACCACAAGCCCTTGGGCAGGCTAAGCATTACTTCTGCATCTCAGTTATTAGCAACTCAAACAAATTGCTTGGCCAGTATCTTAGGCTCTTTTGGCTTATGCTGAATGAGCTTTTTAGACAATATTTTATTCTAAGTGAGCTTATCTGCCTGGGGATGCACAAGAAAGTTAGCTCATGATATTAAAGATGTAATTTGAAGTATTAAAACAAATTATATCCATAAAGGGGCACAGTCTTTTCAAAGTGAATGAAACTGAACCATTTTAATACTACTTGAATTCTAAGTGTCTCTATAAAGATCCAGGTTAATTAATCCATTTCAAGAGATAGCTTGTCCTAATTTTCCTGAGCATCCCTTTGTATTTAAGATCTGCTCAGAGTCCATAGAATAATTTGATGTCACTAGGGTTTAATTTATTTGTAATTTATGGAGGAAACAATAATACAGAAGCATATGGCTACAAGTTAATTAAGTGCTTTGCTGGCTTTAATAACATCAGTCACTTATTCTCTCCTTTTTTATTTTTTTTATTTTTTTATTTTTTTATACCGTCTCTTGCATTTTGTCCCATTTTGCTGCAAACACTTTACTCATTTGACTCTTCCTTGAGGAATTCTAAGTGTTTCTGAGGCACTCTCAGTACTCAGCATGAGCAGCTCTGCTCTTTCTTTGAAACACGGAATGAAATCTGCTTACAAACACACAGAAAGAACTAAGGATATTTGATGTACCCTAAAAGCTAAGTTAAAGAAGCATCTGGCTTAAACTAGCAGTGCTGGTAAAAAGTCAGGGTTCAGATTTTTAATGCTCTCTGAATTTCCTCTACTTTAGTGATGTATTACAGTGTAGACAGAATAACAAATATATTTTGCCTTATGACAGGCTTTCAGGACATTCAGCTCACTGAATAATTTTTTTTTTTTAATCACAGATTCCATCTTATTCAAGTGAGTCACCCAAAGATTAGTCAGAAGTGGAAGATAAGGATCTCTACTTGTATACTTCTAACTCTAATGGATCACCTTATAGCAATTGCTAGTTTTCTCCACTGAGTATAGGAGTCTAAAACAGACAGCACTCCACGAAAAGCCCTTATGAGTCACTGAAAGCTATGATTCTAAGAGAAAGGAGGGGTCTGTTTATTCTAAAGACAAATATTTCTTCTGGACTTTGTCTGACCTTTGAAAACAGTAATATCTGCACATATTTTGTCCTCCCCCTGTGCCCCCACTCCCCCAAAACAAACGAACACACCTAAAAAAAGCCACCACACAAAACAAAACTGGTAAACACCATACTCCTTTAGAAACCTAAAAATCCATTGGGAATCTCTTTTATTATTTACCTTAATTGGTTAAATGCAAAATTATTTGTGAAAGAGGCATAGAAAAAAAATGGAAACTAACCTGGAATAATTTCATCCATATTAGCTTTTTGAGAAGGGATCGTGTAGTGATCTGATCTCAGAACCATGCCTGGGCTTGACCTAGGAAGGAGTTACAGTGGAGCAACAGAGAGCCCAGGAGGAAGTTAACAAGAGATCAGGGATTTATCATGTGAGTTTGTTTCGTGACCTTTTTTTTTTATTTAGCATGATAAGCACAGTTTTACACACTAAGTATTGCTTTATTTCTAAAAAAGCAAAGAAGAGGGAGCAATATACAGCTCCTTAACAATCTCCTACTGATATTCTACCATTTAGAGAAACTGAGAACTTAAACAAAGTTTTCTGAAGTTTTCTGTTATCTTCATCAAGTCTTGGAACTACCTCTTCAAAGAGTCATGTTCTGAATAGTTCAAAATAAAAAAATAAAAATAGAACGTATGGTTCAAAGATGACTCAAACCTGAGGGACTCATAAGACAGCTGATATTTTTCCAGGAAGAGTTACTCTTGAGTGCCTCTAAAGTTTAAACTACAATAAAAACAAACAAGCAAACAAAAACCTTTTGAGATGAACTATCGAAAATTAAGTTCTCAGGAAATTTTTTTAGTTACCAGTTCTGGTAAATCTGAAGGATATATTACAGTCTAACAGAAATCTCTCCTACTTTGGTACTGGTTGCAAGACATACTAACTTCTGCCAAAGAAAGATACAAGATTTCTGGTTTGTAGCAGCTGTGATTTTTTTTTTTTTTTTTTAAGATCAAAAATGCCTTGTGACGGACATGTCAAAAATTCCCAGTTAATATAGCTTTGTTTTCTCTCATATCCAGTTTAACACAGAAATGATATTAAATGTCTACAATGCTCTTTGACGCATTTTCAAAGTCTATGCAAATGAAAAGTACTGATCTATGAAAAACCCTGAAGGGGAGGACAAATAGATGAATTTTGTGTTGTCTAAATCACTTGCCAGTTCTATGCAATGATATTGAAAATGTGGCATAATATGCCATTGGAAAAAAAATGCATTAAAAAAATAGTAAAATTTCAAACATTGTCCAAGTGTTTAAGAATCAATAAATTTACAGGAATTAGGATTGTATCCCTAAATTGTTTATATCTAGCTGTGCTTTATGCATCTGCAGGCTGTTATGTTTAGAAAATCTTCTTGCAGCAATATCTATTCCTTTTTTTTTTTT
>VXAA01004762.1:27732-40644 GCA_013399115.1 Anseranas semipalmata
TTGAAAGAAAAATACATCTCTTTATGCATTTTTTTTTTCTCCTTTGGAAGAAACAACTAAAATCTAATTGAGGAAGAATTTAGAAGACTTCCACAGGATAAGCAGTGATATAAAGTAGAGGTGAACCATCAATGATTGTGACAGCATGCTTTGCTGTCACACTGTAGCTTAATGAATAAAGTTGACATCCAAGTTGTGGAAAAAAAGAAGTTAAAACATACACACACACAGAAATGTGCTTTGTAAGCTGGAAACTGTTTGAATCATTTGTGAATTTATAGAGCTTCTTGATTTGGCAAACTCACTTCAAACATTTACTCAAATCTTGTAAATATTTACCATGGAAGACATGTTATTGTATAGTATAAACAATATCATAGCTGAAAAAGTTGTTCGATGTAAATTGAAAATCTTGCTTTGTGTGAGTGAACCATATTTCATGAACAACTTGCCCCTTACTCATAAAGTGACATGAAATTTGCCTGTAGTACTCTTACATGTCTCTGAGCTGTGTGAAACAATGGAACAGAATGTGGTTTGCAGAAGCAGAAGAGAGTATGGATACTAATAAAAAAATGTGACAAAAGCAGTAAGACAGAATTAGAAATTTGCCTATTGGAGAAGAATATAGGTTAGATTTTTGCATTCTTTTGTGTTTGAAATTCCAAGTAGAATTTGAGATTGAAACTTTGGTGGCAAGGCAATGATAAATATATTTTGTATTGTTTTATGTTAAACAGCATGAATTACATCATTGTAAAAAGTCACTTGGAAGAAGCTTCATTTCAGGCTGCATGTGCTTACTTGGGAGTGTTGGATTTTTATTCATCTGAATGACCTGTGTTGAAGTTTGTAGTGGCATGTTTCAGCGGTATATTTTTTGTAGTTATTATATCTAGACTAAAGTTAGATTGTGTATTTTCCCCATTCTGCAAAGGAGAAACAACCTTAAAATGCAAAGCTAAAGAATATCAGCTTAATTAGAAAATATGTCAATACTTTTCTTTCAGTGGAACACATTGAAGAAATGCTAATATGGATTCAATATCTTCCTCTGCCATTTTTCCTTATTGATAGAGTTTTTTTCAAAATACTTCACCAGCTAAAGTCCAGCAGTGCATGAAGAAAAAGAAAGAACAGAAAAAGTCAGTAGCACTTTCTTTCTTTTACTTTGAAATTCTTGAAAAAAAGCATAACCTACTGTCATAGTCCCACATAACAGTTGTTTCATATTGCATAATTAACTGTTAAGAATTTATTAAATAATATGTCCTTAACTTTTTTTTTTTTTTTTTTGTAAATCTGCAGCTAAAACAATAGTGGATGGGGTTAGAAAATGGTGGATGCATTTCTCAGTTTTTTACAAATTTAAGAAGTTAAGTTTTTACAAAAGACTGAATGTTGAGCAGGGACATTCACATCATCAATCGAGGGAGCTCAAAGGAAAATATCAACAACTGAAAATTAAGAAATTGCTAGAGCAATCACAAAAGAGCAGAGAACTTTAAGTTGGAAAGGACCTCTGAAGATCATGAATGCAGAGTTACATCATGCTGCTCAGGGCTTTGACTGTTCATGTTTTGAAAATCTCCAGGGACAGAAATTTTACAGCCACTCTGGGCCTAACCGATCTCATTACGAACTTTTCTTCTCCTTATAGTTAATCAGAATTTCTTCTGCATCAACCTTTTTGTGTCCACACAAAAGTGTGTACCTGTGAGAAAAGTCTTATTCCATCTTTCCTTTAACCTCCCTTCTGGCACTACAAATTCCCACCCTGAGCCATCTCCAGGCTCAACAAACCCATCCCCCCTGTTCTTTGTGTCTTGTGGTCCAGGCCCTCAAAGTGGCACTATTCAGGACTTTCCAATTTGCTGGCACTGCATGGCCTGATGATCCCAAATCTGGGCATACATGGCCATTGCAGTCTCACATGTGCTGTGCAGGAAGGATAATTATTCTCCGGAGCCTTCTCTTGCTATGGCCACCCTTCAAGTCTGGATGAACACAGTCCTACAATGTTCAGCTTTCAGTTCACATTCTCCCCACTCCTCCAGGTCCTTTCCTTCAGAGCTAGAAAGCCTTCCCCAGGAGCTAAAACTAAGCCCTAGTATGTATGAGAAATAGATATGTAGTTCCAGTTCGACCAGATTACCTGGTCTACTTAGATGTAGCATTTCTTTCTCCTACTCTGGGTAAGTGTGAAATAAATCACAGGAAAATGTTCACTTACAGCTTGTACAAATGAGTAACACCTGCCCCTAGCTCTGATACAAATATAAACACTCAAAAGAACTGCAACCAAAGTACTAAAACTGAACTAAGAAAAAGAATTAAAATTGGTCTACAACAGCAGAGGATTAAAGAAATATGGAGCTCAGGGTTTTTTTGTTTTTTTTTTTTCATTCTATATTGTTGCATGAAAATAACAATGGGAGAATGCCTCCATAACAACAATGCAAGCAAACAGATTTCTGTCCGTGGGTCGACATTACTAAATGAGCAGGCGAGTGGTGAGGAGAACAATGTGTGTGTCAGATGCGGCTGGCATAACGAAAGGACAATGCTTTCTTTACACACAGTTCATAACCAGATTTTTCCTGTCATGTTGGAAATGAGTAATTGAGCAAGATGGCTATTAACGTTCTTTGGCGTGCATACAGGTGACAGATGTCTTCAATTCCAGTTCCAGGAAATATGCATTTATATGTTTTTTACCCAGTAAATAAATAAACCAATATATAAATAAAAGAAGGAAAAAACATGGAAATAAGGATTAAACCTGAGCACTTGGATTGCTATTAAGCTATTTTTTTAGTGATTTTCTTAGTGCTACAAAATCAATTTCTAAACATAAATTTTAGCAGAATTAAATAGAAATGTGAAGGCAGAAAATACCTTTTTTTTTTTTCCCTTACTTTTCACTACTACACTAGTTTCTTTTTTAGCAAAATCAGTTCTACGTTGTATCTTGTTCTGAAAGATCTTCCATGATAAACAAGATCACAGATCAATGAACAAAAGAGACATCTATTTTGCCAGTCCCAATATATTTTTGACGAACTATGCATAGATACAGATCCCTTTTAGAGACTCTTTATATTCTTTATAAAAGGACATATATTCATGCCTAAATTCCAGGGTGATTTGTGATGTCCTTCTCAATTTTGTGTTCATGGAATGTTCATGGAATGGACTTGCTGCATCCATTGTGTAAAGTGTGAATGAAATCATAATGCTACAGTTATTTCATGTTTTTTTTTCCTGTAAATTGAAAGCATAATACATGCACAACTTCACATCACTTTAAAAGAATAGATTAACTCAAGGGAAAAAAAAAATTATAGGAATTGAGATCTTTTGTTATATTGTTTAACAATGAGAAATAAGTCGAATACTAGTGAATTATTCTATATGAAGAGATCAACATTTATAAAGGATTCATAATCCCATTTAAATATATTTTTAAGATTGGATCTACAGAACTTTCAATCCTCCTGATTTTTTTTTTTGTAATACATTTGAATCAGCAACCTGTGTCTGCAGTAGAGCAAATCCTTGACTAGGTCTATATAATTTTATCTAGCCTATGGCCTTTAACCTGGCTTTAAAGAAGACTTTTTTTGTTTGTTTGTTTTTCCTAGCAAGACTAGCTAGCAAGCTAAGATTATTAATTGATGTCCACACTAAAAATGTAAATGTCACCTGACTCCCAGAGGTGTTGAAAATGCAACAACTTCTTTTGGATATTATTCTTTTCTCCAGGTTCTTTTTCCATGTTTTGAACAGATGTGTTTAATTTTTTTCCTCTTATTATCTACTGCATTCTGTTTTAAGCATCTGTTTTGCTTTCTCAGTACCATAAGGGCACCAGGCAACCCAAGGGACTTACCTTCTAGTATCCACATTGAGTAAACAATCTGTCAGTGCAGCATGATTTCTGAAGCAGTAATAACGTCATAAGGCTGTATTTCTTTATCACCTACAATGTATGTCGGTGATTGTATGCATACATATATATATATATATGTATATGCATATAGCTATCTATAACAGAATAAGAGAAACTAGAGACACAGAGAGGTTATGTATCTGTATCTACCTCTATCTCTCTATCTCTATATCTATCTGTATCTATAAGGTTTGTATATATAACTCCATGCATATATGTATTATATTCTTTCTATATATAGCATCATATTCTGCACAAATTTGATAACTACGGTATTGCATCTTTCAAATATAGGTACCTCCTGTCTTTTGTAAAACCATATTATCACAGATAAAATAAGTCCTGGACTATATACATCCAGCTCTAACCAATGAGATGATTTTGATATGTGCTGGGAAAACAAAAAAGAACATATAGTTATCACCGTGGTGTTACCTGTATGCATTGCTAAATGAAACCTGGACTCATCTGTCCTGCTCAGAATTAAGGTATGTGTGGGAAAGAAACAAAGCACAGAGAAATAATTAACAACAATGGTTATACGTTCTTTTAACACACTTGGTGCAGAGGACAGAAGTGATAATAATCCAGGTAAAAAAATGGTAATTGACTTTAAAGGGAGAAAGAGAGATCATCCTAGGGACCCATGACCACAGAGGCCATTGGCAATTTAGGGCAACTACTTAAATTGTAAATGCTGAAAACAATAGCCTCTGGGGTGGGAGAAACACATACAGAGATGTCAAATACCATGACAAAGGGTGAGTTCAACTTTTGAAGTAGCCAGGCTGCCAGCCACGACTAGGACACGCAATATTTTTCCCCCGAGATTATAGTGCCCCTCACAGCTGGGCAAGGGTTTCATGGTTGTGTGTATCTTGTAAAATCCTGGACCCTGTGTATACTGTAGAACAGAACCTTAGCAATGAGATAGCTGTCCATCTGCTATGCTCATCCCACTTAATAAATAAGCAAATCATTTTTATGTCACTGTCTCTACTCTATTCTGCTACTCTACCTGAAGTTGTCCCATGGCTCAGACTCTTGTCTACTGTTATGATAACTGAACTAGTTCTGATGCAGTTGAAATGCAATCATCCTCTTCCAAATTAGCTTTCTTCATAATTCTCCCTAAAATAGAAAAATGCAGCAAGAAAACTTCACTGGGAATTATCTTCTTCAGATCTTTGAAAATAACAACGTTGTTTTTTTTTTCCCCCCTCACATTTTTTTCCCAGCAGGGAAACATAACGCTTTTTATCTAACCATTTCTTTATTTTTGTTTTTAAACCCTAATAAGTTTTTGTTCCAAGTAGAGACCAACTGCTCTCTCTTTAACATGATTCTGACTTTCTGTAAGTAGGCTAAATGGAATTATTAATACATATCACATCTCAAATATGAAATAGAATTTTCAAAGACAGATCACCTCTTGGATTCTAAACCTGGATCCTACCTCTGGCTTAAAGATGAAGAATCACTTACTTTTGTTACATCATTTTTGTTATTTTGCCTTTTGTCAAACAGGTTGTAACACTCAAGGGAATAAAGCTTATTTTTGCTCTTTGGGAAAAATATATTTATTTTCTTGAAGAAAATAAATAATCTTTTACTGATTTATGAAAAAATGATATACTTTGATACCAATATTTTATTTCAAAAGTGGGCTTACAGAGAAATATTACTTTGATGCTAATCAAGAAGGAATCTGTCTTTTTTTTTAGCTGTCATATATTATTTTTCTTCATATTTTCTTCCTGTCTTAAATACTTTGCAATGTTGCATTCTAAATTTCATAGCAATGATTGTAATGTCAGAAAATACACTGTAGTTTTTAGTACTCCTTTATGAGTAAAGGAGTATTTTATGAGTAAATGAGTTTACATATTTTTCACACCTTTTTTCAGCATCTTATATATACAGACAGGTGTTCTTCACTTGACAAAACTTAAGTCTGTGCTTTGGGCAAACTGAATAATTTGCCAAAGAATTCTACACCATGAAGCTGAATTTGGGCCTCAGTGTGTAATATTTTGAAAAGTCTTTTTGCAGACTGGGATTGTTCACTCTTATTTACCTCAAAATCACTTTAAGTTATGATAATACTGCATAATCGTGTCAAAAAAGCAGTGATATTTCACAGAATCAGGGATTGAAATCACAGTGGTCATCCTTCCTCCTATGCAGACTGACACGTAATTGTAATGTGCATCTGAAAAACTTTAATGTTAAGGCTGAAGATAGCTCTTACGCTCCAGAGGTTACTAGAAGCTATTATTTTGAAACAAAAATAACCTTCAGTTATATATTGAGATTTGTGTTATGAAAGGATCAATCAGCTTCATTGTTTTTAAATCATATCTAATTTCCTTTAGTATCATAGAACTTAAATTTTCTTGTAGCAGAATGAACCTAGTGAGAAAGTTGTGTTTTTTTCTTTTTCCGTTTTTTTTTTTTTTTAAAGTTTAGAGATCCCTGATGTTTAAATGGTCTCTTACAAGCTCAGTACAGAAAAAAAAATCTGTATTGTACAACAAGATGCAAACAGGTAGTTTTAAAATACAGAGGATGAAAAATATGAAATAATTTAAAAGAGTATTTATAGACAAATCTCAAAAATACGTTCATAATTAAGTATAATTCTCCTCCAGATTTTAAGCAAAACAAAGCTAAACCCAAACACTTAAATAAATTACTTTTTCAGTTGTAGAAAGATCATGATTTTATCACCAAATATTACTGAAGCATTACAGTAGAGGTTCCAAAGAAATAAATAAAAATAAAAATAAATATAAAAATAAAAATGGAGTTATGCAACACCATGAAGTAATGAAAAATATGCGGTATGCATCATACAATATCCTGCATTTTTGAGATGAGTGCAGTCTTATTTGATGAGTAAAAGAGCAATAATGAAGGGCTTTGTCAAATTTTATGAGATGGTAGAAATCATGGTTTCGGTCACATAAGCAAGACTGTCTCAATTCCATTGCTGTATTCAATATGGTTATTTTAGTAAGATGACGAAGAATGTAAATAGAAATGTAGCTTTCTTCTCAACATTATCAGCTGAAACTTGAACCTTTATAACCCGATATGAATATTTTGCAAGAATAGACTGATTTAAGTGGGTTTTGGATATAGCTCCAATTTATGAGGCAGGTCTCCTCAGTACTGTTTGAAAACTGTACACTTTTGCTCCTTTTTTCATACAGTGTGTCTGTGAACCTTTCAGTTATTCTGTTACACTATTTATGTGATGACAATACACTTACTTTTGTGTAGACAGATAAATCTAATTTTTCCAGTGCCTACTGAAAAGTGGGATTTATTTTTACATTCATAGCCAGCAAGGTATCAAATGTATTTTTATATCTGTTTATTAAATACATCAACTTTAGCTACTGATGTATCAGAATTAATGTTTATAAAGACAAATATAATACACTTAAAGAGACTGTTTTCAACCTAGGATATGTTTATATGAACTCTGAAGTCTTCCACTTCAAAGGCTAAATGAGTTCTTTGTAAATGGAATATTAAGGCAGGCAAATCATTTAATTATCTGACTATTACATCAACACATCAGGATTTCTTCTGAATGCAGTTTGTTGATATTCTCTTGTCTTCTTTCCAGCTGGCAGTTTCTGGCACTCCACTGAATTTTACAGTTCATAGTAACCTCAACAGTAGTTTCCATTCATAATCTTACACTTTGAAAGTCTTTCATATAGTGTAGGCCTAAATGCCATACATACAAACAAATTCTCTCAGACTAAGGTTCCAATAATATTTTTGGCTACTCATTAAAGGAATTTTAAAATGTCACATATTTTGCAATGCTTATCACATGTTCCATTTTTTTTTTCCCACTCATTTACGGTATATAAATCCAACCATACTGTATTTTAAATGATAAAATGTATCACAAATTTGTAGTGTAAAATCTTCATACCTGATCCTATGTGTATTTCTGGGCATGCTTAGTCTCTTACAATTTTTTTATTTTTTTATTTTTTACAGAGGATGACAAAATATATGTTGTGTTGTCTTACAAACATCACAATGAGGAATTTGGCTTGTGGCTGCTCAAGTTCTGTCTGAGCTAGCATACATGTTCTGCTCTTTGTGGTGACACTTGGCAAACACATAAAGTGAAAGCCTGACCTGGCCATGCCCCTCTTTCACTGACAGATTCCCAGAGGCAGAACATCTCTGAGCAGCAACTTCCTTTTAGCCAGGTCTCTCATTCGTTCTGGGTGCCAAGGTTAAGTTCTTGAAGAAGATTCATCCAAACAACTCTCTTGGATGTCTTCCCTGAAGGCTGCATCATTTTTTATGAGAAAGGGTTGATGAACTCTGCATTTTGAAAAAATATTGTCATTAATTATAAAGGAAACAGAGGGATGAGTTGTCATAAATGGTGCTGTTTTTGCTTTTGTTTTTGCTTTTGACTGCTAAAACAATCTTTTAGCAAATATATCTTGCTTTCAATGAGTGTTGTGCATGGTCATACAGAACATGCTGATTAAATCCAGAGTTTTGAAAAGTGTAAGAAAATTACTGGAAAACAATCAATATTTTTTGGATTTGATATTTATGGGTGACACACAACTCTAAAGCAACAGTGCTTTCATTCACTATTCATTTTGATATTTTGCCATTCAGAGTTGGAAACATGAAAACTAGTAAAGACACATACACACACACACAAAATATTAAGAGGAATTTGCACGCTATACTAGTGAGTTGAGAGTTGTAGAACACTAACAGCAAAAGTACTGACAGTGTGATTATTGGATAAACATACATGGAAGTGGAATAGTACAGCAAGTTACCCTGCAGCACATGGTGTACCATTTCAGAGCAGATTTACACATTGCAGCCTGTGGAGGACCCCATGTTGCAGCAGGTGGATATGGTCTGAAGGAAGCTGCAGCCTGTGGGAAGTGCAGGAGCAGGTCATCTGGCAGGAACTGCAGCCTGAGGGGGACCCAGGATGGAGCAGTTCATGAAGGACTGTATCTTCTGGGAGGGACCCCACACTGGAGCAGGGAAAAAGTGTGAGGAAGAAGGAACGGCAGAGATAAAGTGTTATGAACTGACCACAAGCCCCATTCCTGCTGAGCAGCTCGGGGGTAGGAGGAGGTAAAGGAGTCGGGAGTAAATTTCATCACGGGAAGAAGGGGGTGGAGGACAGGTGGTTTTAGTTTTGTTTTTGTTTCTCACTATCCTACTCTATGTTTAGTTGGCAATAAATTAAATTAATCTTCACAGAATCACAGAATCACAGAATCATTTAGGTTGGAAAAGACCTCCACGATTACCTAGTCCAACCTATGACCTAACACTAACAAGTCCTCCACTAAATCATACCACTAAGCTCTACATCTAGATGTCTTTTGAAGACCTCCAGGGATGGTGACTCAACCACTTCCCTGGGCAGCCTGTTCCAATGCCTCACAACCCTTTCAGTAAAGAATTTTTTCCTAATATCCAACCTAAACCTCCCCTGGTGCAACTTTAGCCCATTCCCCCTCATCCTATCACCTGGCACGTGGGAGAATAGACCAATCCCCACCTCACTACAGCCTCCTTTAAGGTAACTTCCCAAGTTGAGTCTGTTTTGCCGGTGACTGTCACTGATGAGTGATCTCCCTGTCCTTACCTTAACCTGTGAGCTTTTTTTCATTGTGTTTTCTCCCCCTTCCTTGTTGAGGAGGTGGAGTGAGAGAGCAGCTTGGTGGGCACCTAGCAGCTAGACAGTGCTAAACACCCACAATAAGGTGAAGGAGTATTGCAGGACTAGGGTGGTGTTTTCATGTAATGAAATTGAGAGTATATATTGTGCATTGTGGGCTACGACATATGGGGATTTGGGAAGACTCAAGGGCACAAATCTTGATGGAATATCAGTGAACATTTGGAAATAGTGGAAGAAGCTAATCTCTCTAAGCCTTTCTGAAGTGCATGTACACTAATGCATTCAGCATTGTAGTGTGTGTCTGTTATAGGCTGCCTGACCAGGAAGAACAAGGGGATGACGCCTTCTACAGACAGCTAGAAGCAGCCTGATGTTTGAAAACTCTGGTCATTATGGGACACTTTAACCACCCCAATATCTGTTGGAGGNTCAGCATTGTAGTGTGTGTCTGTTATAGGCTGCCTGACCAGGAAGAACAAGGGGATGACGCCTTCTACAGACAGCTAGAAGCAGCCTGATGTTTGAAAACTCTGGTCATTATGGGACACTTTAACCACCCCAATATCTGTTGGAGGGTCAACACAACAGGACATGAGCAATCCAGGAGGTTCCTGGATTGTGTTGGTGAAAACTTCCTCCTCCAGGAAGAGGAGCCAACAAGGAGAGGTACTATGATAGACCTTATACTTGCCAGAAATGGAGGTTCTGGGGGGACGTGAAGGTCAAAGGCAACCTTGGCTGCACTGGCAATGAGATTGTGAAGTTCAGGATCCTGAGGGCTGGGAGGAATGTGAAAAGCAAAGTCACAATTCTGGACTTCAGGAGAGCAGACTTAGGCCTCCTCAAGATCTGCTTGGAAGAGTCTCACCGGATTAGGCCCTGGAGGGAAGAGGGGCCCAAGAAAGCTGGCTAATATTCAAGGACCACCTCCTCCAAGCGCAAGAGTGGTGCATCCCAACAAAGAGGAAGTCAGGCAAAAATGTCAGAAAGCCTGCAGGGATGAACAAGTTGCTCCTGGCCAAACTCAAACACAAATAGGAATCATACCAAGGGTGGAAGCAGGGGTGCATAACATAGGAGAAATACATTGTCTGAGCATCCAGGGATGAAGTTAGGAAACCCAAAGCTCAAGTGGAATTAAATCTGGCAAGTGATGGCAAAGGTAGCAATAAAAGATTCTGTAAATACATGTGACGGAAGAAATACTAGGGAAAATGAGGGCCCACGGCTGAATGAGGCAGGAGACCTAGTGACAAAGGACATGGAAAAGACTGTGGTATTGAATGATACTTTAGTCTCAATATATACTAGCAAAACTGGCCTTCAGGAATCCCAGGTCCCAGCGGTCAGGAAGCAAGGAAGATATACCCTTGGTGAAAGTGTAGGGAAGGGTAGGATCAGGGCAGGGAACACTTAAGCAAGTTGGACACACTTAAGTCCATGGGCCCTGATGGGATGCACCCACAAGAACTGGGGGAGATGGCTGTCAGTGCAAGGCCACTCCCAATAATCTTTGAACAATCATGGTGATTGGAAGAAGTTCCTGAAGACTGGAGGAAAGCAAATGTCACTCCTATTTTCAAGAAGGGCAAGAAAGAGGATGCAGGAAACTACAGGCCGGTCAACCTCACCTTGATCCCAGGAAAGCGATGGAGCAGCTAGTCCTGGAAAGCATTTCCAGGTACAAGAAGGAATCCTGAATGTCATAAGGATTAGTCAGCATGGATTCACCAAGGGAAGTCATGCATGACAAACTTGATAAATTTCAATGATGAAGACTGTTGCTATGCTTTTACTGGTTGTGACGCTTCACAAAATGCAGAAAAGCCTGAAGTGTTTAAATACAGCCTAATTCTTCATCAGTTTGTATATGGTCTAATCATGTATATTTGATCCAAGTAGATCCTATTAAAATGTATTTGCAAATTCTACTAAAGAAATATGGGAATGTTATCTCAGTTTCAGAGTCTTACAAAGATCAGGACCTTTCACTCTGATTTATTTTGTCTCATATCTTTAGTTTAGATCATGGCATAAGTGCAAAGGCAATTCATGTCTTATCCATTTCCAGTGTTCAAACTGCATAACAGAACCATCAAAATGTTTCTTATGTTTTCTTCTCTTCAGATTCTTACCAAGTTGTTACTTTGATCTATCAGTCCTCTTGAAGTAACTAACTTGCGCAAAATTATGCCAAAGTTCTTTGAAATATGATAGTGTGAAAAGAAATGCAGTTATGTAAGAAGACAGGATAACAAACAAATACAGCAAAAATAGCAAAAAATAAAATCCAAAACAGTGGAAAAGAAAGTAACTTAGAGGGAGGGGGGTAATTATTCTTAAAATGTGACAGTCACTCAAATAGATTTCTGCTCTCATTTATCATTACCTTATGTTAATGTTAAAACTTAAAACTATTTAGTTGTGTCACTAATAAGCATTTACTGAAAAATACAACCCAAATACAAGTATACACTGGTGTTTTGTCTTTCACAAAAGCAGTTCTTTGGGATGGAAAAAATAAAGATGACCAACAAGGTTGTGTCTTTCAAAGCATTCTTTCTTCATTAGAAATAATACTTTGATACTTGCTACAAATGTAGAAGAAATCAGGAAATGCAATATTTCTCTAAACTGATCTGGGACCCTAATCTTCTATACTTTACTAAAGATAGCTGTTACTGTAATCTAAAGATTACTTTGCCTCCAGTTAATGTGTGATGTATTTTCATTCTAAAAATCTCTGCTATATCAAATACAGGGAATTGGAGGAGAGAGCCAACTCAATAAAATAGTTATAAGGATAAAAGAAACTATACGTTGGGAAGCCTAGCAGTTTTCTAGAGTTTGAGTAAGAGGATATATGTGTTGTATATTAACTTTCACAAATTCAGGACAGGAACATTTCACAATTTCACATTTCACAAATTCAAGAACAGGAACCCTAGAATATATTTTCCCCTTAGCTCTCCCAGTGTTATGCCAATGTCATTTCAACAAGCTTTGTAACAAAAAGGCAGACATATAATAGTAGCAAGAAGCAAACCACATCACAGAAATATTTCTGCATCCAACTGTACATTAAGAACTACCATTGTTTAAAGACAAGTGGTCCCAGATTACTGTAGCAACCAGAACAGTCTTGACTCTGGGAAATTTTAGTTAATTAAATTTATGGTCAATTAACAATGACTTCTGATCATTGATTCCAGTACTGTGGGGAAAAAACACACACAACGTTAAAAAAAAAAAAAAA
>VXAA01004762.1:45931-63748 GCA_013399115.1 Anseranas semipalmata
AGGAAGGAAGGAAGGAAGGAAGGAAGGAAGGAAGGAAGGAAGGAAGGAAGGAAGAGTACTGTGTGTTAATAGAATAGCATAGGACCTAAACTGCATATTATCTGCATTCGCTAGACTTTGATTGACTCAAGTCATTGAAGAAGCCAGTAGACAACTTACAGGGGTTTGGTCATCTTGATGGTATAGGAAGGCAAAGTCTAGAGCCCTGGGTAACAGAACTGGCCAATGACGTCTAAGACTCTAAGATCACTAGGACAGGCAGCACCACTAGTACATGGTATGAATACATCCCATGATATTGTCTGCACTCTGTTTATGACTTAAACTATAAATTTACTTTCAAAGGCCTTTACATCCTAACATCTTCTTACATATTTTGTGTCCTTCATAACTACCAGTCAAATTCCTCTCTTTAATGGACCTGCCTCTATTTCTTACTAAAAAGATTTTCAAGTTATTATGTTCCCATTTCCTCTACACATTTCAAGCTCTAGCAGAGACCAAGTCTTTAGGTCACACAGCAATGCAAGTGAAAAAGAAAGAACATGAAACTCAGTTACTATGCAACTAATGAAGTACAGATACACTATATTTTAGGAAAAGAATCACGGAATCACAGAATAGTTGAGGTTGGAAGGGACCTCTGGAGATTATCTAGTCCAACTCCCCTGCCAAGCAGGGTCACCTAAAGCACGTTGCACAGGATCGCATCCAGAAAGGTTTTGAATATCTCCAGAGAAGAAGACTCCACAGTCTCTCTGGGCAGCCTGTTCCAGTGCTCTGTCACCCTCACAGTAAAGAAATGTTTTCTTATATTCAGCCGGAACTTCTTGTGTTTCTGTTTGTGCCCATTGCCTCTTGTGAACCTAGCTCTTGGAGGACAATCCTAAACTAAATATCTTTGTTCCTCAGATTTTCAATGGACAAAAACTTCATCAAGGAATAGACAACTAAGACTTCTCCAAGTGGAAAAGCAGACTACCTCTGCTATATGTGTACATGCCTTACCCTCTAGCACTACACATAACATTACAGAGAAAATGTAAGGCCAAGTAATGTAAGGTAAGTAAATGTAAGGCCAAGAAAATGTAAGGTCAAGTGCCGGGTCCTGCACTTGGGGCACAACAACCCCAAGCAGTGCTACAGGCTGGGCGAAGAGTGGATGGAAAGCTGCCTGGCAGAGAAGGACCTGGGAGTATTGGTCGATAGTCAGCTCAATATGAGCCAGCAGTGTGCTCAGGTGGCCAAGAAGGCCAACAGCATCCTGGCTTGTATCAGGAACAGTGTGGCCAGCAGGACTAGGGAAGTGATTGTCCCCTTGTACTCGGCTCTGGTGAGGCTGCACCTGGAGTCCTGTGTTCAGTTTTGGGCCCCTCACTACAGGAAGGACATCGAGGTGCTGGAGCATGTCCAAAGAAGGGCAATGAAGCTGGTGAGGGGTCTGGAGAAAAAGTCTTATGAGGAGCGGCTGAGGGAGCTGGGGTTGTTCAGCCTGGAGAAGAGGAGGCTCAGGGGCGACCTTATCACTCTCTCCAGGTACCTTAAAGGAGGCTCTAGTGAGGTGGGGATTGGTCTATTCTCCCATGTGTCCGGTGATAGGACGAGGGGGAATGGGCTAAAGTTGCGCCAGGGCAAGTTTAGGTTGGATATTAGGAACAATTTCTTTACTGAAAGGGTTGTGAGGCATTGGAACAGGCTGCCCAGGGAGGTGGTTGAGTTACCATCCCCGGAGGTCTTCAAAAGACGTTTAGATGTAGAGCTTAGTGATATGGTTTAGTGGAGGACTTGTTAGTGTTAGGTCATAGGTTGGACTAGGTGATCTTGAAGGTCTTTTCCAACCTAAATGATTCTGTGATTCTGTGAAAATGGGAAAGCCTGATGAAATGTACTCCTAAGCCTCATAAGATTTGAACCACTTGCCACAAAGAAATTCTTAGCCAAATTTAAGACTGTTTTGTGAGTTAGCCCTGTTGACTTCTCCTTTCAAAATTCAGTTATTTGGAAAGCCAGAAATGCAGTGGTTATGGGTCCCAGAATAAAACATAGAGGAGAGAATTCTACTTATCTGGAATGGACAGAAAATATATTATAGAAAATGCTTCCAGGACAGCATATTTGCATCAGATTGCCACCGGATGAAACACATAAACAGAAATGAAATCATGAGCTGCAACCCAAAACCTCCCATGAACTCAGGCTCATGTTTACTGCCTTTCTTCATGACAGTTCTCTCCTTCGTTACTCTCCACAAAGTAGCCTAGCTGCAAAAAGTGAACCAGATGAGGTTCAGTTTTCTTCAGCCTAGAATTGGCCAGTATTATCTATATGTCCAGCATCCTTAAGATTTAATGCTATTTATTTGAAAATAATAATTAAATATAAAATAAAACAATATATTGCTGATGTAGCAGTTACTCGGAGTGAATAAGAATCCATAAGTAAGTATCACTTGTTGAAGGGAAGAGTGCCAACTGTTTTGTCTTTGAACTTCCAATTTGATGATAAAAGTGTTAGTACCATATTTCTGGTTATTTTTACTGTTTTGGCATCTGAATTAATAGGCATATTTCCTTATGTCTTTCATGTAGGGAGGGTTTACTATAAAGACTAATTTAGTCCTGGAGTGTAAACTGGTACTCAAAATTTGACCATGGAAAATTTTATTCTTAATTTTATTCTATTAATAAGGAACACAGGAACTTAAATCCCACATTATAATTCATTCCTTAACTGACAAGACATGTAAGCAGTATCTTTCATCCCTTCCAATTCGCAAATCACTCCTGGGCTCTCAAGGAAATTATTCCAAGGTACACAGAGGCTTGGATGTGAGCATCCAGGTCTTATGCTTCAGGGAGGCCCTCAGGCAAATCCCTGGCTTAGAGTACATTTTACTTTTTATGATGTGTCAAAGAAATGACTTTCATCCCCCTGGGAATCTCAGAGAAGTTGGTTCTTCTGTCTTTCATCCCTTATACATGTATTTTATCCATATGCATATATATTATGATTTTCTTTTCTGTAAATCATATTTTAATTCTATTTTAAGATGCTGCATATAAAAATATTTCTTAATTATAACTTTTAGTCTTTCCTATGATTCATCAATAACTAAATGACTGTTTTGGATTCTGCAGGTAAAAGGTAGTAAAAATATTGATTTTTTTTTTCTTTTGATTTTCACATTGGAGAAGTAGATATAGGAAACTCATGGAAAAAAAAATTCTTCCTACTTCACATTATTTTTGGTGTAATTTTATCGAAGCAGAAGAAAGTGTTCTTCTCCATGTAAGTGTCTATAATACAATTTGCTTGGATGGTATGAAGCAATACGAAGGGAATCATTAGTTTTAAATATAAAATTGAATATTGATACATGAGCTTTGGGGAAAAAAAAAAAAAAACACTAGTTACAAAGATATGTTTTCTGTTCTTCTCGAGCACACACAAGCTCTTATTTATGATGAAGACAAACCAAGTCTCCAAGACAATCTACACAAACTCTACAAAGAGGGTGACAAAGTCACTTTCGCTAAAGCAGAAATCCATTCTCCATTCCTCCCTGTCTACCTGCAATGTCTTATAGTACACAGGCTGTATATGCCTACATTAGTGCTTCTGAGCAAACTAACTAACTAACTAACTAAAATTATATATATTTTTTTCCTTTGGTTAGAAATGAAAGCAGTTTTGCAGAAAATCAAAGGTTCCTAAAATTCTTACACTCCTTAAGTCCATTTCATTCATACTAAATAGATAAACAGAAAGTTTTGTTTTGCATTTTTGTTTTTTTAAAAAAAAAGTGCTGACCTTCAACTCTTGCAACTTTCAGCAGCTTCAGTGGGATCTGTGGCTCTGTAAGTGGGGTTTGTATAATTTTGATGCAGTATGATGAAGAGCTGGGCCCAACAGTCTATATCTGTAATGATTTATCCACCATATTGTTGCTGATTTCCAGATGTGCAGGTAATGGAAATCAGCTTTGATTTGGCCAACAATTTATTTATCAAAAATATTTTAAATGATATTTTATAAGAATTGTCAAGTGAAATTCTAAGAAATATATATACATATATATATATATTCTGTAAGGATTGTTGCAGCAAATACTGACAATGGTGTATTTGTCTTTGACCTATCTATTTAGATCAATGATATAAAAACAAACTTCTGTCAAGAAAAGTCAGAAAAAAACTGACCAGAACTGGAAAGTCTATGCAAACTCACTGGATTCAAATGAAACCTTTCAGGTTAATAACAGTATAGTAACTATATTTTTCATGAGAATCTAGAGCTCATAGGATAGGCTTACATGTACACTACAAGCAGTGAATGGCAAGGAGAAAGCCATGCCTAATAAACCAGCTAAGCTTAGGAAACTAACTAACTAAAATTGGGATTAAAAGGTATATAAGATTTATTTTGTTTCAGTTGAACTCCTTACTTAAATCTATACAAATTACTTTATCATATATACAAGTATTTATTTTATATTTAAGAAACTTTTTGAGATATGCTATAAAATGAAAGCCTTTACCTTTTCCATTCTAAGAAGACAAAATATAGCTTCTATTTTTTTCTAGTTACCTTGTTTTCTAGTTGAAAGCTTGGGAAAAAAAAAACTTTTATCTTTTTAGTCAATAATAGATTCTGATGAAACAAACTTTTGTTATAAAAACTGTTTGAACAAATATATACTGACTTGTAAAATAGTTTTGGTAATATTTTCAAGAATCCTCAAGCATCTTAGGTTTTCATCCACTTTTAGAAGTAGAAAGGGGTCAGCTGTCTGATTCCTGCTGCCTGAAACAGATAAGTTGAAATCTGTAATTAATAAAACATCTTAGTGGCTGGTTGAGGGAAGGCTTGAAAGACCATTGTTGTAGAATTATTTAAATTAAGGTTTAATTTTTTTAGTTAATCTGATTAGCTAATGTGGAAGTCAACTCACACAACAAAGCCAGGTAAAATAAATTTAATGAACTCTCTGTGAAAGGGCATCGAAAATCAAAACCTAGTGTTTTAGAATTCTAAGAGAGAAAGAGCATAAAAACTGTAATTTGAGGAGAAACTGTGAGAAAATGGTGAAACACACCACATTTCACTTCACTGTTAAGTAACAGGGTGAAAGATAAGCTATCACGAAGCATCAGTCTAGAACCTACTTTAGACTCGTAATGATGTAACACTGAGAAATACATTCATATTTACCCTATATAAAAATAAAAAGCATAGATAATATACTTTGTTATGTTGTCAACACACATGGGCATATATTGATAATTCAGAAAATAAAACCTACATTTTAAAGTATTTGACACCAGTTTTCCTGGTGATCATCTAGTTCCAACCCCCCCTGCCATGGGCAAGGATACCACTCACTACAGCAGGTTGCCCAGGGCCCCATCCAGCCTTGAACACCTTTGAACACCTCCAGGGATGGGGCAACCACTACCTCCCTGGGCAAATCTTGCCGGTTTCCTGCCTTCCCTGCTTGATTTCTTACACATGAGGATGGAGAGCTCTTGCACTCTAGAAAAAGTGTCCTAGAAGAGTTACCAGCTCTGATCAGTTCCTCTGTCGCTAACGACAGTGTCTCAGGGGATCTCATCCACTAGTTCTTTAAACAGCTGGAAGTTTCTTCTTCTAACTTCAGGGTCAGGTTCAGGGTCAGGTTCAGGGTTCAGGTTTCTTAACATAGAGGGCAACACTCCTGCCCCCCCTTCCCAGCCTATCTCTTCTGAAAAGCTTGTAGCCCTCAATTACAGTGTTCCAGCTGTGTGAGTCATCTCACCACGTTTCCATGATAACAATTGGTCATAGTTTTCTAATTGCATTGTGGTTTCTAGTTCCTCCTGCTTGTTTCCCATGCTGCGTGCATTGGTGTAGAGGCACTTCATGGGGGCTATCGGCCACATCAGCCTTTTAGAGGAGCCCTCCCTAACTCCTCTGGGACATTTCACAGGTATTTCCCTGTTGCTTCCTGAAATGACAATGTTTCCTGGTTCTTCTCTGTCAGAAATACATCCTCTTCTCCCACTGAATCTAGTTTAAATATCTGGTAATAAGTCCAGCCAGTTCGCTGTCCTGAACACTCTTGCCCCACCTGGTCAAGTGCACCCCATATGCTGTCAACATGCCCAGTCTCTTGAAGGTGCACCTGAAGTTGTTAAGAACCCCAAACGCTGAGTTTGCCAGCCTTGCAGCCAGTCATTCACCTGAACTGTTTATCTCCCTCTTCTGGGGTTCTAGTGTCCAAGTGGGAGGATAAAGAAGAACACTACCTGCGCTCCTGATCCCTTCAAAACTTACCAAGGGACATAAAGTCCCTTTTGATATTTTGGAGTCTTCTCATTGCAGCCTCATTTGACCCTACATAAAAGAGTAGGAATGATTAGTAGTCCTCTGGCTTTACCAGGCTTGGTAGCCTCTTTGTGATACTGTGAATGTGTGCCCCTGGCAGGCAGCAAACCTCTCTAGAGAGATTGTCCGGGCAGCAAATGGGTGCTTCAGTGACTCACAGGGAGGAATCTGCAATTACTAACATCCTTTGCACTTTTTTTGTTCTAATACAGGTGGTTGGTTGGTCCAACTTCGTACAGTTGTCCTTTCCTGGGTCTTTACCATTTACTCATGCACTCTCCTTTTTCCAGCCCCTGAGCATCGTATCTGTTGTGTAGGGATACTTCAGGGGCAAGAGGGAGACTCCTCCTCTGCTCTGAGCAGGGACGAGGGTCCAGTCTCCCTTGTCTTGTTAGTCAGTCAAGTCTGTCAGCTCAGGACTGGAAGCTAGCTTACCTTCCCCTTGCAAGGGCTTAAGACAGGGCTGTCACTCAGTATGTGTCCGCACATACTACCACACATCAATTTCTGGCTTGGATTCCTGGATACTATGCTGCCTGGTGAGCTGCTCTCACAACATGGCAACTTGCTCGAAAAGTTCATCCAGCTGGGCACACTTGCACCCACAACACCCACCTGTGCTTTCAGGCCCTTGGGAGACTTGCAGATTCTGGAGTTCCCTACAACTGAGGGCCTGGGCAGCTCTTTGAGTCCACGGCAGGTCTGTTTGGGCATAGGTGTCTGCTTGGGGAGGTTGTGGCCCATCCATCTGGGTTTCAGCCTCAGCCCAGCAATGGCAGCAGGTGGACATGATTTTTGTTTCAATAGAGGGCTACTTCTTTTTGCTCCCGGAATCGAAGAAAGTGGCCTGCCTTCTGCCCTCCCTGCACGCCCTCCCTCACCAACTGTCTTGCAAACTGCCGTGCCACTCCCTGGCTGATGCACCACACCCAGCTTGCCCACCCTGATGCACAAACTGCTGTGCCACTCCCTGGCTGACATGGCACACCCAGTTTGCCCACCTGGTCCACTGCCTTCCTGGTTCCTCACGCTCCCTAGGGACTGCTTCTGTACGTGTGGAGGTGGCCACCACCCAGTCATCCCCTCTTGGACTGCAGCCTCTCAGACTTCTATTTCCAGAATCTGAAATAACTTCTGTTATGAAGCTTTTCATCAAAACATCTTTTTTATTTTATTTTTATTTTTCCCAAATGAAATGAATAATAAAATTTAAAAATTATAATCAAAATTGTCACCACAAAGCATCCTAAGCAATGGCACTGATTTGAAACTGACATCTTCTTTGGCATCTTCCTGAATTTACTTATGTCACTTTCCAGCAGAGTATCAAAGTAACTCATTTTGTTAGGAGGAAATGATGACAGATTCTGTCTCCATTCCATTTCAGCTTATCCCTTTGTATTAATAACTGAAAAGAATTTACTGAGGGAAAACAACACTCAAAGTAGTGAGCTGTATATTTTGTTCAGAACGTTATAATGTTTGAGGACATTCTCATTAGATTAGTGAATTCCTTAATCTTGTCTCCGTTCTTGTTGGAGATCTGCTCTTTTTTTCAGAAGTCCAATGCAGCATAGCTGTCAGGTGGACTGAAGACTGCAAAGGCAAAAATATTTCTGTTAGCTAATTTATCACTCACGAAGGACTTTGAAGCACAGATGGAAATATTGAATAGAACTGAACATTTAATGTGAAAACAGTAGAAAGTGAATACAGCCCTGGAGACCTGAGTTTCTGTGAAAACAACCTTTTATAAGTTCTGCAACTTTGAGGGGGAGTTTTTTGTTGTTTTGCTTTTCTAGTACATAGTTTCACTTTTTAAAGAAGAGAAAAATAAATCTCAAAATAAACCTCAAAATCACAAATGGGCAAATTATCACAGCTCCTGCTAAGTCCTGGCAGATGGGCTAATCTTCCAGGCATTCTTAGATCATGGGGGACTGTGGATGGGGCTTGATGCCTCCCTCAGCACTGGAATTACTTAACTCTTTGTTACTGGAGAAGAACATTTTTTCTGAAGTGCTTCCCCTTTTCCACGATTCTCGACTTTGTTTTTAGCATTAACTAGTGTTTTTTTTTGTTTGTTTGTTTGTTTGTTTTTCCATGCATAATCTAATTCAGTTACACTCTCTAAGCAATGTATTGAAAAAGTTTTAAGGTACAATAAATTTCAGATTCATCAGCCCTCTATACAGTGAGTTTGAAACACAGCCTCAAAGATGGCTGGAGTATGTACGCCCTTCAGAGTATACAATACTCTGTTTATCTGTTTTCAATATACTGTTGTTTCACAGAGAATCCTTCAGATGAAAAGCCAGGGCAATTCAGAGCATGCTGTGCTTACAGCCTCTCTGAAATAGCTATCAAAATAGTGCAGGCATAGTCAGCTAAGTGCTGAAAATGGTGAGATGGTGTGGTTGAAATCTGTTAGAAGGAAGGTGAAGAGCTGACAATCATCATATTCATGCAAATTGCATCTCATAACTCCTATGTCAGTGATAACTAGAAATACTGCTTGGAATCAAAGTGTTATCAGAACCTAAAACATCTTGTTTAGTGATAACTTAATTTAATTATTTAATTATCTTTCAAGCAGAGAGGTCTTACATTTTACCTTACTGAAACTTGAATGCCTCACATGAACTCCGACCACTTAAAGCCAAGAGAAAATTGCTGCTTTAAATGTAGTCTTACATATAGATATTTATACTTAAAAAATATGTGAAGAGCAAAGTCTGTTGGTAACAAAAGCATCTGAAACATGTCTAGCTGTCAACACTTCTAGTTCATTTGGACAGTTTTGAAAAACTGTCAGTGATATTAAAGAAGGGTCCTTCTGTTTTCCCATTCTGAGAAACCAGGAGATGCTCTCCTAAAACATTCTAATAGTGTATTGCTACATTTTTTTCTTCTCAAACAGGAAAAAATACAACTAGTAACAACTTAACTGATTTGCAGTTTTGCCTCTTATTTGACTCTTAGAAATGAAATAAACTAAAGACTTTTAAAAAAAGTCTTAGTTCTTTAGCATAATTTTGCAAATATATTTATCAGCAGAAATTAAAGTCAGATTGCACCATTTTTGTTTACCCTAACTCTATCCCAGACAAAAACAATACAATCATTGTATTAACTTGAGTGGGTATTATCTAATGATAATATTTTCTACATGTAAAAATGTATAGGAGTAGGCAGGGATGAATTTAATATATATTACCATAAACTAGCATAATGGAATTAGAACCGATTTCACTTTCTCATAGAGGCTCCTGACTTGCTCAAGGATTAAAATTACTGAAAGTGATATAATTGGTTTAAATGTGACCTGCGTGAACCTAAAACTATATAATAATAGATTCATAGAATCATTTAGGTTGGAAAAGACCTTCAAGATCATCAAGTCCAACCATCAACCTGAGCTATCGAGTCCCATCAGTAAACCAGGCCACTTAGTGCCATGCCTCTTAAATAACCTCAGGGATGGGGACTCCAGCAATTCCCTGGGTAATCCATTCCAATGCTTAGCAGGAAGTAATGAATTTAAAGCTCAATTGTATGCTTCAGAACATGAGAAATATCAATGGCCAGTGAGTTACCACTGTTATCTCTCTTTGGAAGATGACCACCGAGGGGGGGAAGCTTTCAGGAATTTGTATATAGATAAACAGTATGTTTTTTGATTTATAGGATTGTGTTCAAAGAAAAGTATGAATTATATTTATAGAACTGCCTTTTCCTGTTTATGAAATGTCCTTCCTTATTGTTATTTCCTAATGTATAATGTTTTAAACTTTGAAGTAGATGTTAGTTTATATTGTCAGAGAGATTGGCTTGTCACCGTAAATGTCTACATTTGGACTCAAAAGTCCAGACATTTTTTTTTTTAATAGTATTCTCCGTGTAACCTTTGATCTTTTCTTTTTCCCATGTTTATACTAAAGTAAAACATACCATTATAGCAACTTTTTTTAGTAGTTTGGCAATCTGCATGTGAGCAAAAGGCCCGGTACAAGTACCATGTGCTTTTAAACGTAGTTCTTTGTTACTATTTCACCCAGTTTTTTGTTTATTTTTTTTTTAATAAACATAGAGACTCAGGATACCTATTAAAGACATTTGTTTGACTTTTTGATATTTTAGAAATAGTTTTTCCTTGATTTATAGCTCTGCCTGACTCCAGCTTTGTGGTTAATGCATCAGTTAGAAGGCAGGAGAATTAGTTACCAGAAATGTTATTTTTCTTTGTTTTTATCCACCAATACTTATCAGCAGTTGCTATCCAAAAGATGAGCATATCTCTAACCATATTCTACTTTACAAGGAGTGCATTGTCCTTAAAGGATGGCAAGAGAAGCCTGATTCTGAGTGGCTGTAAAGTACCAAATGGATATACCTATGCTTGATGGTGCTTCCTGACATAAACAGACTCTCTTGTTCCTGTAAGATTATGAAGTCAGTGTATATAGAGAGGATCTTAAATTTTGTAAACCAGTTTTTGCTATGTATGTGATCTGACTATGCCTCTCTCTCCTGGCTATACATAATATATTTATATATATGTATACATATATATACTTTTCTTATAGGTGTATATATGTGTGTTTTTGCATTCATATATATATATACACACACAGACCTTTATTCCTCTATATTATATGTTCCTTTCTTTAATAAGATAGCCCTTAGCCTTCAGGGCATTCCTTTTCCTCAAGCTGATAACTACAAAGACAACAAATCATGCCACACCAAAAGTCCAAAGTAATATCTGCCACAGATGACACATATAGCGAAAAAAAAAAACCCTAAACTGCTCCTGCATAATGAATAGTTAGCAACTCAGTAAAGATATACTGGAGGCATAACTAGCAGTTTTCTTAAATAATGATTTCAGTGTGCAGCAGCAGCTGGAAGAGCTAATGAGGCAGCAGGAATGAACAGGAAAGACATTGAGAAGAAGACAGAAGGCATCATTTGCTGCCAAATAAAACACCAGCATCCTGAGAACTGTGTTTAGTTCTTGTCTCTCCATCTCAAGAACTTTGTAATGGAGGTGGAAGACATACAGAAACGGGCAGCTACAATGATGATCAGGATGTAGTAGCTGCCTTAAGAAGAGAGAATAAGAAAGCTGCAACTCTTGAAGAAGAGCAGGCTGAGAAGGAATATGACTAAGATTTAAAAAATCATCAAGCTATTAGACAAGCTGAACATGAAAAGTTATTCACAGAATCACAGAATGGTTGAGGTTGGAAGGGACCTCTGGATATCATCTAACCCACCCCCCCTGCTAAGCAGGGTCACCTAGAGCACGTTGCACAGGATTGCATCCAGGCGGGTTTTGAATATCTCCAGAGAAGGAGACTCTACAACCTCTCTGGGCAACCTGTGCCAGTGCTCTGTCACCCTCACAGGAAAGAAGTATTTTCTAATATTCAGCTGGAACTTCCTGTGTTTCAGTTTGTGCCCATCACCTCTTGTCCTGTCGCTGGGTACCACTGAAAAGAGTCCGGCCCCACCCTCTTGACACCCTCCCTTCAGATATCTGTACACATTGATAAGATCCCCTCTCAGTCTTCTCTTCTCCATGCTAAACAGGCCCAGCTCTCTCAGCCTCTCCTCGTATGAGAGATNCCCAGGATACCATTGGCCTTCTTGGCCACAAGGGCACGATGCTGCCTCATGGTTAACCTGCTGTCCACCAGGACCCCCAGGTCTTTTTCCACAGGGCAGCTTTCCAGCAGGTCAGCTCCCAGCCTTTACTGGTGCATGGGGTTATTCCTCCCTAGGTGCAGGACCCTGCACTTGCCTTTGTTGAACTTCATGAGGTTCCTCACTGCCCAACTTTCCAGCTTGTCTGGGTCCCTGTGAATGGCAGCACAGCCCTCAGGTGTATCAGCCACTCCTCCCAGTTTTGTGTCATCAGCAAACTTGCTGAGGGTGCACTCTATTCCATCATCAAGGTCATTGATGAAGAAGTTGAACAGGACTGGACCCATTATGGACCCCTGGGGGACACCGCTAGCTACAGGCCTCCAACTAGACTCAGCGCTGCTGATCGCAACCCTCTGAGCTCTGCTGTCCAGCCAGTTCTCAATCCACCTCACTGTCTGCTCATCTATCCCACACTTCCTGAGCTTGCCTATGAGGATGTTATTGGAGACAGTGTCAAAAGCCTTGCTGAAGTCAAGGTAGACAACATCCACTGCTCCACATTGTCCAAAGGGCACTCAGTGAAACCTGAAGGACATCGGTTTCAAATAGATATAAATGAGCAACTTTTTTGCACAGCAGTTAAGGAACATCAGGAATATGCTTCCAGAGAATAATGTAGAGGTAAAAAAGGACTACCAAAAACATATATCTAAAAAGGAATTAGAAATCTTCCTAGAGGACAGCTCTAAAAATACGTTCCAGTAAGTCTATGCAGGGATGTTTTGTATAATGTCCCTAGTACAAGGATTCTGTATAGTGGAGAAATACAAAGGGGATGGACTAAACAATTGTCTTGGCTCATGATCTTTTCCTAAATAGCATCTCCCATTGTCACTGTCTGAGACAGAATATTTGTCCAGATGGACTGACCCAGTCTATTTCACCCAGTAGGATATTTCCTATGTGCTGATTTTCTTATGTGGAACTACAGAAGTATTAGTGGGAGCACTGATTTTTTTTTTCTGTTTTTATATACTTTAAAAACTTGCCAGTTATGAAATGCAGATCTCTTGTGCATGTGTGACATGAGGCCAGAAAGACACAGGTGCCAACACAAAGATAAGATGTAGATATAGACAGATATTAAAAACAAACAAAACAAAAACCAACAGCAAGAAACAAAAACACCTAGCCAGAACTGATCCTTCTGTGAATATTTTTTGTATAAAAAACATAAAAGCTTGCAGACATATGCAATTAATTAACAATTTCTGGCATCAGAAATCAGAAAGTATAAGCAGTCATTATTTCAAGCATTATCTTACCTGATCAAAGTGGCAAAAAAAAATTGCAGTGCTCAACTCGGAATGAAATGAGGTAAGACTCACAGGGAGAGGTAATACATCTGATTTGACTGATGTAACTGAGAGAAATAGCAAAGCTATTCACCCTCATCTCAGTTGATGAGACCACAAGACATTGTGGTCTTGGTATGTCATCAGGACCTGCTTATTTATTTTCCTGGAAGGAAAACAACAACAACAACAAAGCAAAGCAAAACAAACAAACAAAAAGAAAAAAAAATCAAAACCAACAACTAACAATATGAGACAAATAAGCACATCATGTTCTGTGGGTATCCAAAAAGAGATTAATGAGTTCTCCTTCACAGAAGAATACAGTACTTGCAGGTCAGGTCTAGTTAAATTTATAATTGTTTACACAAAAGAAAGGTGCTGTAAGTCAGACTGATATATGTGAGAAGGAAGAGTGGCTGCAACCTCGATGAAGGTGGGAGGGAAATTGAGCATTGAGATCAAGTCACATGTTATCGGGTTCTGTCCCCTGTCAGGTCTGTTGATGGAAGCATGGGGAATGGAAAACAGGAGCTCACAGAGGGAGAAAAATCCTTGCTAAGCTCAACTGAAACAGCATGTATGTGTGTATGGTAGAATCCAGTTCCTCTTGATATGTGTTTTGATACAGTTTAAAGTCAGATCTAGGTCCTTACCTGTACATGACTTATCCTTAAAAGCATACTGACTTTGCATAGTATTAAAGGAAAAGTCTATAGCGATACAACTTAAATAAAGGTATAGAAGAATGCTGCATTCACCTTTTCCTTTTTATTTTCTTTATGTTACAGATTTTAGTGTGATTCATAATCCCAGAACACAGAATAAAGAAAAAAATATATCTATTTCACAGTCCAATTTGCATAGTACATAATATAGTGGTTATTTTAGAAACACACAATTTCTCAGGAGGGGTTCAGGTGAGAGCTTTACAACATCTCTGGAATACTGAAAATAATCTAAAACAATTTATATTAGAATCGGTAAAGGATGAAAAATGTTTGTAACTTTGGTTTAGATATGCATAGAAAAATGGATATATTTTTTGAAATGTATCCAAAAACAATAACTTCTTATTTTATGAATCAAGCTGTAAATTCCAAAAGAAAGTCTCTCATAAGACTTGCATTTCCAATAGTAGTTTCAACACATTTGGAAGTCTGAAAACATTCTCTTTTCCTATTGTATTTCATTATTTCTGGTCTGAGTCTTGAGCAAAACTAGAGTGCAGATAAATATATAGAATCATAGAATCATAGAATATAGAATGGCCTGGGTTGAAAAGGACCTTAAAGATCATCTAGTTTCAACCCCCCTGCTCTGGGCAGGGTTGCCAACTACTAGAGCAGGCTGCCCAGTGCCACATCCAGCCTGGCCTGTATTGAAAAAAACAAACAAACAAACAAACAACAAAACACCAACAAAACAAAACAAAATAAAATCCACACAAGTAAAAATAAAATAAAGAAAAATAAATAAAATAAAATAAAATAAAATAAAATAAAATAAAATAAAATAAAATAAAATAAAATAAAATAATAAAAAAAATCCTGAGCTAATAAAATCTCAGAAACAGGTTACCTGAAGACTAAAGAGAGTTCTAATTTCTCCTTAAGTACAGAAACATTAAACATTTTTAATTTTTTTCAAAGTGTCATACTGCCTTGGAGAGTAAGTAGAATGCAAAGAAGTAAAAAGATAGTAGCCATTCTTAATCTGTTTGACATACAAAAATGTCCCAAGGTGTTAGAGAATTCCCAGAACAACCCTGAAGTGGTGAAATCAGGTATCTCTGGTCTTGAGAAATAAACATAATATGACCTTTACTTTGTCCACTTTCTTATTTTTTCACTTTGTAGTTCCCATTAGAAGCACAACAGTTGTCTTTGATTGTATTAGCAGACGACAATTTCTTTCATCAGTGTCACTATGTGGCCTATTGCCAATAAATTGTAGGATTGGAACTGGTTTGAGAATTGTTCTCTTAATCATTTTGCACCTTCCAACTAAACTTACTGGAGTCTAATGGAGACCCAAGTGCCAAATTTTGTATGCTATGGACATGGTTAATGTGCTTTTGAGGGTAATAGTGTACCTACAAGCCAGTCTCTGTCATCTGACCGGTGGCTACGTAACTCTCCATAGCCCCATTTTTTTTTTTAAACAGCAGTATAGCTAAATGTAGTCTCTGTGCTTAATAGTCTGTGATTGATGATTTTCCTTCCAATTTATTTTTCTAAGGTTATCTTGAATCTACAAAGCTGCTGCAAGGTCCTCTGACTACAAACTCCATAGTTTAATTACAGGTTGTATGAAGAAGACCCTTCTTTTTCTTTCCTCCCTTCCTCCATTCTTTCCCTCCTGATAATTTAATTTGACATCCTCTTGTTCTTCCTGAGGGAGAAAAAGTAATGTCCACTCATGTACATGATTTTGCTGCATATCCCAAGGCTGAAACCTGAAAATAATAAGCATTCACCAGTAATAATGGCATACCAATTCTATACTGCAATTAAATTTGGGGGATTATGCTGAATAAAATTAAGAAATATCTTTAATCAAGACCCAGAACTTCTTTGATGTAAATCTACATTTTCCCTACTGCATCATTCCAGTTGTTTATTTTTGAAGGTACTGTTGAGAAGTTATTGTAGAGTTGCTTTTTAAACTTATCCAGGGCAAGAAATCTGAGATCAGAATGAGAAACCCTCAGGAAAAAAGAGAGAGAGAGAGAGAGAGAGAGATTTCATGTCAAAGGTTCTAAATTTTGTGAGAGTTCTACAGACTGTAAGATATTTATAGTGATTATTTTCAAACCATGTACCTCAGGCTCCATTTCACAAAGTCCTAGACTCATTGATTCTACTAGAAAATATGATTTAGTGAAGTGTAAGTGAAAATACTCAATCCAAAACAAAGACAATAAATAAATAAATAAATAAATACCAAGAAGCTTTCTGTTAGAAATACTTTTTTAAGAAATACAATAAGTAGTGAGTAGCAACAGACAGCCCAGTGATGAACTGGAAAAGTATGAAATTCTGGAGTAAAGATATACTCAGATATACTCAGCTCAGTACTATAGCATGACCAGGCACAATGTTCAGGTGGATTTAATTTTTTTCATTTTTTAAATTAAAAAACTACTAAGAACGAAGTTATTTACTTTGTCTGCACACTGTAATTTAACATTAACTAGGTTAGAACACCTAGTTCTTATAAAGAAAGAAAAAGTGAAATAGTCTTATGTAAGTCTATAATAAGACCATTCAGACTTTTGGTAATTCTATTCTGAGTAGACCCTCCAACACTCTGGCTTGTTCAGTAACAGACCAGAATAATATTAATAATAATAATAAAAAAAAAAAAGACTAGGATTTGGGAAGGAAATTTTCTTAGATAAGAATTGGAGAGAAACTATTCATAATCATTAAGGATTATTTTTAATTGCTCCATGTCTAGATAGCAGAGAGAAACATCTTGCATCTTGCTGACTTCTATTTAATTCACAGAGAGAATGAAGGAATTAGAATCTGAAAGTTTGGATTTAGTAAAGAAATTTCCTTGAGCTAGCTGAGAGGGTGAGACTTACCTAACTGTTGTCACTGAGCAGTTAGTGCCAATCTCCTTTTAAAGACAATGAAGAGAATCATTTTTAGGGTGCAATTCATATCATCCTTAGGTGGAATTCCATGTTTTATCAGATGAATTGCACCCTAAAAATGTTCATTTCTCCCCCAGTATCTATAAAGGGAGGCTAGAGTGTCTAGCAGCCATAAATATCTGTACTGTGAACCTTCAAGCAGGATGATTCCTGTCAGCGAGACCTCCCTAGACTGATCAGTTATGTAGTCACTACTCTCTATCAAATATTCAGATTTAGTCTAAAACTATAGAAACTATAAATCTGAGTCGAGCAGCTCTCAGTTGAAAAATATTGGAATTTTTTTTGTCATTGTAACTGTAGGGACCTTCTTGGCCAGGAAAGCATATAAATTTTCTGCATTCCTGTTTGTGATAGGGACTACAACTGTGGTTCATTAAAGTCTCTTGAGGACATACACTTTTCAAAACATTCATTAATAAATGAACTCTGCTACTGCTAAGATGAAATTTTGCTAAATAGCATCTGTCTCTCTCTCTCTCCATCTTTCTTTGTAAAGTATAAAATCCCCACATGGAATATCAGACTTCTGGGAAAAAAAAAAAAAAAAACAGGAAAAACTACACAGTGGGCTGTGCTGATGACCTAATTCAACATTGTTTTCAAGGAATTGCTTCTTCAGGATTTCTGTAAAAGTGGTATTCCTTTCAGAATTATCTTTTGAACAGAATAAGAAACAATGACCTCCCTGACACTAATATGCATAACATACTGAATTATCTCTGTGAAGATAATGCTCAACCATGCATTATATTAAATTTTAATGTGTTCATTCATAGTGAA
>VXAA01004762.1:63805-79135 GCA_013399115.1 Anseranas semipalmata
TCCTTCTGTATTTTGGAAAATAGTCCCAGGAACTTTCATGTGTTTCTGTAGGCAGTCTTGGATGACAATAATAGTTCTTGAAGAAATAATAACAGATAATATACTTTTAATTAATAATAACAGATATCCTTATCGCTCTCTACAGTTACCTTAAAGGAGACTGTAGCAAGGTGGGGATCGGTCTCTTCTCCCACACATCAGGTGATAGGACGAGGGGAAATGGGCTTAAGTTGCAACAGGGGAGCTTTAGGTTAGATATTAGGAAAAAATTCTTCACTGAAAGGGTTGTGAGGCATTGGAACAGGCTGCCCAGGGAAGTGGTTGAGTCACCATCCCTGGAGGTCTTCAAAAAATGTGTAGATGTAGAGCTTAGTGATATGGATTAATGGTGGACTTGGTAGCATTAGGTTATAGATTGGACTGGATGATCTTAGAGGTCTTTTCCAACCTAAATGATTCTGTGATTCTATACCTGAAAGCAGAAATTCAGATAGTGACAGAATTCATATTTCTTTTTCTTATTGGTAATACAACAGATGGACATCTGGCTTTGATGTAAAAGCATTAGGCTAGTTAACGAGTCTTTTTGCATTCTTTGGTTAATCCCCACTTTTACATAATACACTTAAAGCAACAGTTAATGTTTCAAGAACTTTTCTTATAGGTTCATCTTAGCTTATTATTAGGGATTAAGTAAGGAACAGGGGGAAAAAAGTTATAAAAAAGATTACTGTAAATTATTGTATTCTTACTATTCTTACAGATAAATATGTAAGATTTCTGAGAACTGCCATGACGAACTAGAAGTGTTAGGCTTCCCAAGATAAGCTAGAGTGAATATATAGCATATAAATATGCTAATTATAGAAATGAACTGATGCTCTCAGCAATGGAGAAGTGGTCTGATTATGTTTTTTGTTTGTTTGTTTGTTTTTTGTCTTCTGACCATTTAATTAATTAAAACAACTCTTAACCCTAAGAATTTATGTATTTCCATCTGCTTTATTCTTAGACATGCAATAAATAACTTTACAAACCTGCAGCCTGGTATAACAATATCACAAGTATCTCTATTTTTTCTTACTAAACATCTGGAGTTTACATAATTTCTCCAGTGGTTGCCAAGTTAGGAACATCCAGCATCTTTCTAACTTGATTTATAAGGGCAAACAAAAGGAAAATATCAGTCAAATGATAAATGGTTTAAGGAGCTGAAACAACCAAAATTAAGTATGGTGACATAAGGATTAGAAAACAGAAATCATGTAGTAATTGGTAACTTTTGTGAATATTTAGAATAATTAGCCATTTTTTCTACTGCTGTTTGTCAGAGGCCCAAACTGAAAGTCTAGACTGAACAGAAGCAATTGCAGCAAGTGTTCCACACGTTATCAAATGTCAAATGTACTTGAATTTTAGAGGAGTTTAAGTGAAGGTATGAATTCTCTGCTCTAAGGCATATTGGTATCTGTGTCTCCCTACAGCACACCCACAAGCATAATAGTCCCTTCTCTGACTTCTAGATAACTTAATTGATTCTCTACAGTCATTTGAACTCAACTAACACAAAATTGAATTTTGTTGTACTATGAAACTTCTTAGTATTCCCTGTGGAGCTCTGAGTGTTTTCCTAGAATTCTTGGGCCAGTTCTGCATCAATGTTCATCCAAGTCATGCATCAATCACAAGTTTCCTGAATATCATTTTCAGTGTAAGTGAAAGAAGGGACACTTTCTGTGGCGCATTAATTGAGACATCAAATTGAATGTAAGAAGGTCAGAACTTTTATTTTGGATTACACTAAGTAGTCATTAAATGGCTGATTATCTGAAAGAAGAAAGGAAACCTAATTCTAGATGTATTTTGTTCAACTTCTTTAGCTCAAAAAAGATAAACTAATTTCACTGATTATTTTTATTTTGTTTTGTTTCACAGAGGAAGTATTGTTAGCTAACCTTGTAAAGATCCATTTCAAGAAGTTTAAATTATGGAATTTAAACTTCATTTTTAAGACAAAGAATTCATTTAAAACTTGGAAAAAATACAACAACTTCATGCTGGAAATCAGCTGTTAGGTTTCAAACATTTATAATGCTTCAGTCTTGGTTATCTAGCATAATGCAACTAGATATGGTAATCTGATCTACCATCTTTCCTTTGGGATGCAGCTACTTCCTAAACTGGAAATTACAGACCACATTGGCAGCCTAGCTGGATCTGATACTCTTCTACGTTACTGGAAAGAATAAAGAAAGTAGGTCATCCATAATAGTCTACAGTAACAAAGCACTGGAAAGAAAGCATTGCTTGTCCAGATGTCTTGGCAGCAACACTTTATCCAGCATTATCTTGCAGGAGGCCCAGGTTTGACTCTTCCCTCTATTGGCTGATAAACAGAACTACATTATTGTCAAACTGAGCTGTATAAAGCTCCGCTCACTTTAAAGGAGAACAAGGTGAGAAGAAAGCAGGAAAGAAAAGCATGGTCTTCCAGATAAAAAGTATTTTTTTTTTACTTTCAGAGGAAGAATTCATAATACTTATAAAATATGACATCTTTCAACGCTACATTTTGTACAATAAATATGGCCATTCTTTTGAAACTAGACACATCTCATTACTCAAAACATGACTATATTTTCAATGTCATACTATACAAATATGCCAAATTTAAATGTTTTATCCATTTAACACAACATTAAACATATTTCTTTAGTAGCATGGATTGCAATGTGGAAGAAAGTTGAGAACAGATGGAAATGTAACACATTTTATCAATATGGCCTGTACTACACACGAAATTGGTAGCAGTGAAGCTGACAAACACCATTTAGTTTACAAACAGAATTCTGAAGCTTAATGAAGATTTAGTATGTCATTTAGACACAGCCCAGAGGAAAAAGTGTTGCAGCACCTCACTGGCCTGGGTCATTATACTGCAGGTTTCTGCCTGGAGGGGAGAATTATTTTCCAGAGTCCTAAAGTAAAGTGTACAGCTGGTTGATAGACAAAGGGGTCAGAATCATAGTTGTCTTTTTTTTTTTTTTTTTTTTTTCTCAATATGTTTATTTGCTTTCAGAGGTAGGGTGTACAGTATCATAAGGAGATATTTAGCTACTCAGGGCTGAATTCAGCTCCCTAAACACAGGCATCTGTTAATATTGGTGATGCCCTTGGGTGTTCTACATCATTCACAGCTGCTTCTCCATGAGGACACGGGATCCTTGTGATTCTTGTATCATATCTGTCCCCTCCATACAGATGTCTCAGGGATCTAAGTCATACTACATACCTATAATCAGGCTAGTGAATTGAGCCCTGTGTGTCTTAAGAGGGAGCTGAATGACCTTCTAGACTCCTTAAACTGTACTGAACAGCTTCACTTGGATTAATAACTTTGGTACCTCACTGATATGAAGACGTCTATCTGTCTGTCTGTCCATCTATCTATTCATCCATCCATCTATCTTTTTGTGGTGGTGTGCTTTTGTTTTTTGTTTTTTTGTTTTTTTTCCTCTGGGACTGGATAACTCCTATAAATTCAAGTGTCTGAATCCATGATTTCAGTCCTGTGTAGTGATATGGATTTTTTTTTTTTTTACTTTCCTGCTATGCTGTCTTTGTACTGAACTGAAGACAATTCTGATGCTCACAGGCCACCATCTAATGGCATTAGAGATGGCTTAAGGTACTTCACATGACCTCTGTGAGAACTTGAATAGACTAGAGATCCTGTGTCATATCTGTAAGGTGTGTCAATTGGCTTTATATAGTTCAGTGTGGACAACTGACTTGAGCTTATAGGACTATGAATAAAAATTGGTTAGACATTCATCTCACCTGCAATATCCTTTTATATGAACAGAAACTATCTCTTAACCTACAGACTGCTACAAGTACATGGGAAAGGTTTTTCCTGTTGAAACTATGGAACAAATCCACGTGAAATGATCCATAATTCATGCACAACTAAGTTGTTTCTAAGACACTTACAGAGTTGTATATTAAAAAATATAGACACTTTGTAGTTAATATTTATAATGCAGAGTATACCTGAATAGAAGTATCCAGAATGTATAATATATTACAGAATGTATAAGATGTATTTCCAAACAGGAATATATATATATATATATAATATATGTATTCTCATATAATAAGACCAGTAAGAAGGCCTGCAAAAAATAGTACACATGCATATTTATTTATTTGTTTGTTTATTTTTAAATTTTTACTTGAAACAGTGTTTTTGAACAACCAGACTTACTATGCTTCCAACTTCATCTCACACATACACTTTTTTTTTTTTTTTTTTATTCATAAGGTTTTGCAAGGTCCTCTACGTCGAAATTGTACTGCTTGTGAGTTCTTTATTTATTTCCTCTTCAGGTATCTGTATTGTGTTTCAGAAGCACACAGAAGAAGGGAATTCCTTCTAACTCACTGGCAGCAGCAACCAGGCAAAACCTTAGGTAAGTTTGTCATTTGGAAGTGATTTCATCTGAATCAAAGCATAATCAGAAAACATTCTTGTATAAGACCCATCTCTCTCTCTCTCAATAATTGTTTGTATTTAATTATTTAACTTCTACACAGCATGAATATGGAAATAGAGTGGAATATATGGAATATGAGAAACCACTTCTTTCCTGTGAGGGTGNTCACCCATTCACTTTTTTTTTTTTTTTTTTTTTATTCATAAGGTTTTGCAAGGTCCTCTACGTCGAAATTGTACTGCTTGTGAGTTCTTTATTTATTTCCTCTTCAGGTATCTGTATTGTGTTTCAGAAGCACACAGAAGAAGGGAATTCCTTCTAACTCACTGGCAGCAGCAACCAGGCAAAACCTTAGGTAAGTTTGTCATTTGGAAGTGATTTCATCTGAATCAAAGCATAATCAGAAAACATTCTTGTATAAGACCCATCTCTCTCTCTCTCAATAATTGTTTGTATTTAATTATTTAACTTCTACACAGCATGAATATGGAAATAGAGTGGAATATATGGAATATGAGAAACCACTTCTTTCCTGTGAGGGTGACAGAGCACTGGAACAGGTTGCCCAGAGAGACTGTGAAGTCTCCTTCTCTGGAGATATTCAAAACCCTTCTGGATGCGATCCTGTGCAATGTGCTCTAGGTGATCCTGCTTGGCAGGGGGGTTGGACTAGGTGATCTCCAGAGGTCCCTTCCAACCATTCTATGATTCTGTTTATCTCTCTCTGTTATATCTCTTTTACATCGGCAGCTGAAGGGCAAATGAGAGTTCAAGTTCAAACAAAGTAATTAATTATTTAATTTTTTCACAGTCTACAGCACACATAAAAATAAAAATAATTAATAAAAGGCCAACATATTGATTTAAACTTAAATGATTAGTAAAAGGAGAGTCACAAAACTAGGCATTCACAATTTCAATATTGCATACAGGCAAGGGAATATCATGCTGAAATTCAGCAAAATGCTACCAGAATTTTATTAAGCTGTTAGGTAACCTTAGGTGACATGAAATAGGCTCCATTTCTATGTAGGATTTACTGCTTGTGAAATTGAGCACAACAAAACCTCCAAGATGTTGCTTATAATGTAACAGCTAGAGGAAGGCAGGCTTTATATACTTGTCCCTGGAAAACAGTCATATGAGTTATTCTGTCAGTAAATAAACCAACAATCATATTTCTTAAGATATCCACAGAAATACTGGCCAGCTTGAGTGACTAAAAAGTACTCCACACCTTGGATGAAGTCCTAGCTCCATTTGAGTCAATAAGAATTTGTCATTGATTTCCCTTGGAGTCAACAGTATACATAAGTTCATTGGATATGATTATCTGCCCTTACTGGCTATTTGAGAAAACATGTGTTAGGCTTACAGAAGCCTGCTGGGTTGTCATGGAGGCATAGCATAACTCCTTCCATAAAATATTTGGACAACATTTTAAAATTTTTACCTTTTTTTTGTATATTTTTTTTAACTATAGCAGAACAAAGAGGAAGAAAGTAACACAAATATCAGGGAATTACAAAATAAATCAGTCACAAAAGGTTTAAAGCAACATTATAAGTCTTGTGGTTGTTTTGTTTGTTTGTTTGTTTGTTTGTTTGTTTTCAAAGATGAAAAATGCACAGAATTTTCCTATACCAAAAGTAAGAAGTAGTTCTGAAAGGGTAGATAAACTGGTCTTAGATGAAGAAGTGAACCAAGGAAGTTTAAGCAGAAAAGTAAGGAGATAAATAGATCAGGACAGGAGACAAAAGAGGTGATGTTTTATTGCTGAATAAAAGAGGATCATGAACCAAAGATGATCAGCATTTGCCGGGTCACAAACTTCTTAATGGTAGTTCTCTCTACTTAGGCCTTGTCCTAGAGAAACCTGCTGTATAAGGTAGTAGACAAAAACCGAATGCAGATAAAAGTTCCCATATCACTTGGTTAGTTTTAACACTTCTTCTTGTAAATTGTATTTGTGCTTTATATGGGGAAAACAAGATAAGAAAACTTTTTTTTTTTTTTTTTTTTTTTTACAGTAGGGGAGAGGTTTCTGCAAATGACAAAACTGGTGTTTAACAAAATATAGGAATGCAAACCTTTATTGTCTCCTACTTTACGTGTTCATTATTGACATTGTGAATATTAAATTGTTATAATTAGTAATATTGTTTTATTTTTGTGAAACAAAGAAAATCATTTTTTCAATGATTCAGAAAGATGTAGAAACTGAAAAAAAGAAAAGAGAAGGAAACTAAGATATTTGGGAGTTATGCATTCACATCTTTGAAATTGTGGACGATATTAGGGATCCTTCCTTTTTTTTACCGTCTTAGATGTCAGAAGTGTCATAAATATCAAGTCAAGGGAGAAAAAATATGAATAATAGACATCCATTTAAAGGGGCCTTGAGGGAACAACACTGGTTTTGACAGAAGATAAGTAAGACTGAAGCTGCCTGGGGCTCTTTGCTTAGCTTCAATTAGGATTCCTTGAAGCAAACTAACCACAGAGTCATATATATTCTATGTACCTAACTTTGTGCTTGATTTGCCATGGTTGGGTAGTATTTAAGGGAAAAAGAATACAATCCAGAAATGGCTTGCTAATGGAATGGATTTCAAGCAGAATTTAAACATCTTTCACTATTTCTGTCAGACGATTCTAGCCCATTCTTTCCCAGATTCTCACATTCCTGTATTTATCTTTTTCTTCAAGGTTTTCAAAATGTCATTGATTTATACATGACTGAATACTGATTGAACCTCCTGCATGATTCCTCCCTTAGGAACTCCTGTCTCATGGACCTTTAAAAGGAAGTAAAAAGAATCTACATGATTATCTACCCTTACTGGCTATCTGTGATAACGTGTTAGGCTCACAGAAACCTGCAGTTTTCTGCTAGGTTGTCATGTAGGCATAGAAAAGATATCTTTTGTTCTGCCACTTTCTAGATGCATCTAAGGTAGCAAAAGAAGTAAAAGAAGTCAAGACCAGCAAATTTCCTCCGTACTGTTTAAATTACCATTATAGGTGTTAAATGCAATACAATCACAATACAGGGTCATCTTATTGTGGTGTATCCTTTCTTTTGATTCTCTATGATAATTCTAGGAGTGTGATTACTCTCTTTTCTCTCTGCAGGAAGATTTTTCATTAATATTTTCTGGATGAAGGATTATTTAATGTCTGTTAATGAAACATATCATATATTTTTATCATTGTTACTAAATGGAAACTTGTGCAAAACAGTACCAGCACATTTTGCCCAATGGCCAAGTTTCATTTTTGGAGTAATTGTTTTCTTCTCTTATCATCACCATCTGTCACATTCCCAACATTTCAGCCTCAACTTTCTCAGTTGTGGCATCTGCACTGAGTTCAGTTTTAGTGAACAAAAGTAAAGAAAATAGAAATAGAAAGTATTTGTAATCTTTAATCATTTTAACAGACTAGACAGATGACAATTTTTTCTATGTAAGTTCAAATTTAGGCTACAAGGATCTTTGGCTTGAAAATGTTTTTATCTATATCTTTCACAGGATCCCTTTACAGGGCTTTCAACCTTGATCTTGACACAGACAAAATTTTCTGGAAAGCAAGTACATATGTTAAAGTTCTTGTGACAGAGTGTCTTGGTTAACAGTTGGACTGTGAATATATTTGCTTTTTGTTAATTTTGCTCTGTGGTTGCTTAATCAGCTTGTGCCTAGAGCATAAATTTCAAAGTCAATTTTGGACAGAGTGAGTGAAATTAAATTCATATTCATTGAAGTGGTAGGATTATGATCCATACTGTAGACACCCGCATATTGGTGACTGCATATTGCTTATTTCATTTACTGCTGTTTGAGATGTCACATAACTTCTGAGACATCCACACAGAGTTGACCTATGGTAGATCTCTATGCCTTTGCACAACATCAGCTGTAAGCATTATGTTTTTGTGCAACTAAATTAACATCAAATGCCATACACACAAATATCTTAATCAAACTGTACATCAATCATCTTGGATAGAGCAAGAGTCAGTTGCCCACCAATAAAGGTCTAATACAATTTTAGATTCCGTCAGATATCCCATCTACTGAATCTGGCAGATTCCGTTTCTCTTCTGTGTCATATCTGCCAGCTTCACGTTACTGTTTTAAACAACCTATTGATTACCTCAGATAATAATATTTGGCATCTTAGGGATCTTAAATGGCACAAAACTTGTATATCTAGACAATTTAATTAACTGCATAATCTGGAGAGGTTTTCAGCTCACTCTAAACCAGATGTTTGTGTTTTATCAGCTGATTGGAAACAACAGTCCCAAACATATGTGCCTACTATCTCTGTTAATACTGTTAGGTATCCTGCCTGGATTCCAGTTGCCATGGCAGAAGAATGAAGGTTTGTTACAAGACAAATTTATATTTACCATCCCTGTATGGGGATGGTAAATCCTTAGCTGGCAGTAAATGTGTAGGAGTGAAAACCTGAACTGAGCACTAGAACTCTTTTGAGTGTAATTGTAGAGACTTAGTTGACCTATAAATACCTGCATTTGAGATACTTCTATTTAAGCGTCTACATATGAATCTAGATCTCTCCCTGTAGGCCTACTGCTGGATAAGGAAATTCAGAAACAACTGAATTTTACCTTATATATCTCAGAGCAACTTGACAAAGAAGTTAAAAATAGAAGTTGAATTCATCAATAGCAGGGCAGTCCTGTTAGTTTAAAATGCTCAGAAGGCATTTTAGAAGGCTCTACATTGTACACTGCACAGAGGCACCAGGTTTGCTCAGCTTCAAGTGGTGCTGCAATGTTTACATCACACAATAGTGTAACACTCAGAATTGCTGGCTTACAGCTGAAAGCAACACAGCAACAAGGGCAAGACACGGGAGCTCAAAATCCCAGCATTTCAGAGCACTCTCAGCTTTGCTCCTTTCAATTCTAAGATTACAATTAGGAGATCTAGCTTAGGATAAAATGAAGCACAGCAATGTGCTGGCTAAAAAAATGTTCTCTAATTTTACAGTATCATTGAAAATCTCAGTCAAGTTGAAAACCATCAGGGAAAATATTCTTGTATCAGCAGACAACTACTTTGTTTTTCAGCTCACACAATTTTTTAATTTGAAGAAAAGAATTTGAAAACTTTCCAAGTCTCTTCACAGTAAATGAAGTTCCCCTTCCAACTTGTTACATATCTGAAAATATATATATATATTCCTGAAAACATCTGTCCTATTTGTTAAGGGAAAAGCTAATTTTAGATGATTAAATCTACCATTTACGGAATCTTTTTTTGTTGCCCGTGAGGGAGGGCACCCCCACGATCTTTGTATTTTATTATTATCTAAATTCTTACTAAAGAAACATCTGTATCAAAAAATATACATTTCTGTAGTAATCAGAGATTGTATTTTCTAGTAGACAATTGGTTTCATAGGAACTCCATTTTTCAGTTCAATATTTTTTCTATAATACTATTTTAATCATATAGTGAAAATGCCTCATTGTTAAACTTCATATCTTTCTAGTAAAGAAAATTTCTGTTCTTTGTCTTTTTACTTTTTCATTAGTCTCATATTAGGAAAAAAAAAAAAAAAAGTGTTTCATACATCAGAATTACCTAGGCATATGGTAACCATAACTCTTGGAAATAATGCAGGATTCTCCAGATGAAGCTTGTCTATCTTTGGGACTATGGAAATTCTAATAGATTTTTCATTTATATTTGGACTATTTTTACATAATTTATGTGTTCATAGGTGGCTTTGTTGTTACTTGTCACATCTATTTGGTGTTCACTGATTAAAACAAAAACTGTACATAAAAAACTGTATTTCTGTCTATTCTTCTTTACATATTTTAATACATGACTTAACTGAAGGCTGTTTTTTTTTGTTGGTGGTGGTGTTTTTGTTTGTTTGTTTGTTTTGTTTGTTTGTTTTAGTCTGAGGGTTTTTTATATATTACAGAGAAGCTTAAAAAATAAGGAGGTCCGCTTTTCCCTAGCACTTTATTCCATACTTTCTCCAAATTTGTCCCCCAAAATAATACATTTTTGTTTGAGTTCTGTTGGGCTCGGAACCAAAATACATCTAATTAGCTACACAAGTGCTTTACTGTTTATGTAAATTGCACTGACAACATTGCTATATGTATATATTACATGCACATAAGCTTTATAATTAGATGATTTTTCCTCTGGCTATGTTTTAAAAGTAATTAATTTTGCTCTGTTTGATTTTACCAAAAAGAAATCTCTAGAACCAAACACTTGAATGTTTGGGTTTTCTGCATCACTTTTTTTATAAGCCTTTAGTTCTTCAGTTACCAATCAGGGAGTCCAGGAGATTGAGTCTGGTGCAATGAAACCATATTTACTTTACATTTATGTTAACAAGTAGCATGTTGCGGTAGGCTTGGCTTCACAGACCAAAACAGTTAGGGGTGAGGACCAGAGGTACTTGCCATAGGAGTTTCAGTGCAGTTTATGTCTGGCTAGCTCTAGACTGATCCCATGGTCCGAGAGCTCCTTTATCAGCTGAAGTGTACTAGATGCACTCCTAGAGTGTAACTTTCTGTTTAGTTTCATCCGTAGGAACATTAATGTGTAGTGAAATGTGGTATGTGGAGATATAAATGAAAATATTCCCTCTTGCTGAGTTCAAAAAGACACATTTTAGAGTCTGTAATACTTAAATTTAAGCATTCTGGTTTTTATTAATAGTAGTTGTTTGTCTTTTATTTGTTTGTTTTCCTTTAAGAGGTAATACAGGCAGCTATGTAAATATAACATAACCTTCAGCAACTAAATAATATCCTGTAGCATTAAGTGAGGCTACATATGTGCTTGAACTGCATGTGTGTACATTTTGAGAAGGATGCAAAACATTTATCAATCATAGTATCAAGGCTGACGATTTCTCAGAAATGTTTGAATACATATTCTTAAAAATAAAGTTAGATTGAGTTTATCAGTCATAAGAAATTAGGCCAGTATCTCCTATTTAATAAGGGTAACACTAAACTTAAAGTTAATCATGTGACTAACTTTGATGAGTTCACAAACAATCATTTTTTAGTAAAGCCAAGTGTAAGAACAAGTTAGAAATTCAAATCTTGTTTATTTGAATGAGGAAAGCAAAATGAATGCTAATGAAAGCTTAACAAATAACTAGAGTTTGATGAATATTTCAGTTTTAAACTGTTGAATGAATTTTGCTTGTGATCACACAAAAAAAAAGTAGTTTTGGAGAATATATGCAATAAAATAAATGGAATACATTTATAAACAAGTCATATTATACATGAAAAAGTAAAGTGTTTAAGTCATACGGCTAAGAAAAATAAGAATGTAACTGTGTATAAAGGGTTACATTCTCGTATAAGGTGAGCTTCTCAAACAATAGGCACATGGTTGGAACTAGCAATTATTTTTAACTCTAGTTTTTTATTTTTATTTAATGCTGGCAAACTAGAAAGCAATGAGAGACAGCTAGTGCAATTCCAATACTTAGAGAAGTAGGTGTCTTGAATGACATTGAAAAGTGTAAATCTTCATCCGATAGTTGCTTTTATGAACAGTGTCACTAATTTAGGGTTGATGATACTGGATTCCTTGGTGAAAAATGGGAGGACAGCACAGTGAAAAGCTTTCCAGACTACAATTTTATTTTCTGCTTCCACATGGCTTTAGAATTATAGAATGGTTTGGGTTTGAAGGGACCTTAGAGACCTTCTAATTCCAACACCCCTGCCATGGGCATGGACACCTTCCACTAGACCAGGTTGCTCAAAGCCCCATCAAACCTAGCCTTGAACACTTCCAGTGATGGGGCATCCACAGCTTCTCAGGGCAAGCTGTTCCAGTGCCTCACCACACATAGTGAAGAATTTCTTCCAAATGTCTAATCTAAATCTACCCTCTTTTAGTTTAAAGCCATTACTCCTTGTCCTATCACTACACTCCCTCTTCTGCTTTCTTGTAGGCCCCCTTTTGGTACTGGAAGGCCGCTATAAGGTCTCCCCAGAGCTTTCTCTTCTACAGGCTGAACAACCCCAACTCCCTCAGCCCATCTTCATAGGAGAGGTGCTCCAGCCCTGTGATCATCCTTGTGGCCCTCCTCTGGACTCACCCTAATAGGTCCATGTCCTTGTAATATTGGGGGCCCAAGAGCTGAACACAGTACTGCAGGTGGGGTCTCATGAGAGCAGAGTAGATCACCTCCCTTGACCTGCTGGCCACAATTCTTTTGACTCAACCCAGGATATGGTTGGCTTTCTGGGCCACAAGCACACGTTGCTGGCTCCTGTTGAGCTTCTCATCAACCAAGTGCACGTTTTGAATCACTTTCATAATTTTAGATGCTTAGAGTGGCATTCATCTCACCCAATGTTAATTGTTATCATAGAGTATCAAGTTGATCAGATTTCCTGGTCAGTAGAAAAATGAGGAACTTCTAGAACTTAATTCATCCAGATTACTTTACAGATTTGTTTGAAGATGAGATGAAACACTCAGATATGCATTTCTGCATATATCCCACCCTTGTTAACCCATGTTATGAGTTCTCTTAACTACTTACTCTTTTCTTCTACATGTCAGAAGCTTGGAGTACTCACCAAAACCTAAGAGAGGCCTACTGAGATTTGAATCAGATTTCTGTATCCTTTTGTGACAGCAGCACAGGGTGTTCAGATGCATAGCCATAAATCCTGGCACCATCTGGTCACACTCTTTCAACTGTTAATCTGAAACGATGGATGTCTGACTGGTGTTTATGACAACACTGGTAATGATCACCAAGGCGATCGGCTCCAGCGAGACGTGTTCAGCAGTGGAGCAGGGGATTGTGGCATGCAGGGGAGTTTCCTGCATTAAGAAAAGTCAAGGGAGACAAAGGAGCTGCCAGGAGCAGGCAGGCCCTCAGGAGATCAGCTGGCAAGGCTTGGGGGGGGCCAAGAGCAGCCACCCCCCAACACATACAATGGCAGCCTCTAGGGAGCGCGAGTGACCAGGAGTGCAGTGAACAGGACAGGCCAACAGGGTGTGGCACGTCAGTCAAGGAGTGGCACAGCAGTTTATGTAGGAGGGTGCAGGGAGGGCACTGAAGCTTGGCCAGCTTGACTAGGGAACAACGGTATCCACCTGGCAGAAGGCCGTGGCCTCTCAGAGCTTGGCACCCACCACAAACAATGTAGCTCTCCAGACAGAGCTCTGGGGAGAACCCAAGTGTCAGGCTGCAGGGTGTGCCCTACTTCTATGGCAGTACAGGATGCCAGTAGTGAGCACACCTGTGGGAGGTGCACCCAGGTGGAGACAGTCCTCTGCTTTGTGACAGAGCTCCAGGAGGAGGTGAGTAGGTTGAGGAGGATCAGGGAGTCAGAGATGGAGATAAAGTACTGGAATCACTCCCTACCTTCCTTGAGACAGGCCCAACAGGCAGAAGGGACACATAATATGGAACATTCCCTATCCTCTCTCCACCTGGCTGCACACAGTGACCTAATGGGTAAGGGACAATGGCAATAAGTTCCTGACCAGTGTGGCAGGTGCATCTCCTCAGTCACTACCCCACCTTCCCAGATGCCCTTGAACAATAGGTATGAGGCTCTGCAAGTAGAACAGAACAATATAAAGGACAATGGTTCATCTGGCTTGGAGGTGTCACCGAGGTCAAGTCAGCCTATGCCTTGCATCAAAACAGCTCCCACCAAGAAAAAAAAGATGGGTAATTGTCATAGGAGACTCCCTTCTGAAGGGAACAGAAGGCCCAATATGCAGACTGGACCTACTTCTGAGGGAAGTCTGCTGCCTCCCTGGGGCACATACCTAGAGATCATCCCTTGTGATGAGATGTGAAGAGAAAGCTTCCTTCCCCTTTGTGGCCCTCCTATTATTGCACATTAGTGATTTTTCAGGTAGGCAGCGATGAAGTTTCAACAAGAAGTTCAAGGGCAATGAAGAGAGACTTCAGGGCCTTGGGACAACTGGTTAAGGGATCAGGAGCACAGGTAGTGTTTTCCTCTATCCCTCCAGTTGCAGGGAATGATGAGGGGGGAAACAGGAAGAGCCAGCAGATCAATACCCGGCTCCGAGCCTGGTGTCACTGGCAGGACTTTGGGATTTTGATCATGGGTCATTTTACGCAACACCAGGCCTTCTGGGAATGAATGGGGTTCACCTGTCTCAAATGGGGAAAAGGATCTTTGCTCAGGAGTTAGTAGAGATCATTGATAGGGCCTTAAACTAGATCTGAAGGGGGAAAGGGATAAAACCAGGCTTGCTAGAGGTAAGCCAGGGGGCAGTATGCCAGTGGTCGTGGGATGATGTGCTAGCAATGTCTCTTGGTCTGCCATTCCAGTAGAGGTAGGGGATGGAGAGCCACGTAACAGCAAAGGTACAAGAGATATTCATGGGTAAGAAATCACGGAAGTACCTGAGAATGGTCACATAGGAATTAGGGCTTCTGCTCTCAAAAAGGTGACGGGATCGCTAGCCCAACTGAAGAGCATCTACACCAATGCACACAGCATGGGCAACAGAGAGGAGGACCTTGAAGCCATTGTGCAGCAGGAAAACTATGACATAGTTGCCATCACAGAAACATGGTGGGATGGCTGGCATGTCCAGAGTGCTGCAATGGATGTCTATAACCTCTTCAGAAAGGATAGGCTAGGAAGGAGAGGTGGTGGGGTAGCCCTGTATGTTAGGGAGTATTTTGATTGTCTTGAGCTTAATAATGGCGACAACAAGGTAGAGTGTTTATGGGTAAGAATCAGGGGGAAGGCCAGCAAGGCAGGTGTCATGGTGGGAGTCTGTTATAGACCACCCAA
>VXAA01004762.1:93439-113779 GCA_013399115.1 Anseranas semipalmata
AAGAAAGAAAGAAAGAAAGAAAGAAAGAAAGAAAGAAAGAAAGAAAGAAAGAAAGAAAGAAAGAAAGAAAGAAAGAAAGAAAGAGAAAGAAAGAAAGAAAGTCTTCTTTCTGCAACTCATGAGAGCGTGGCATTATTCACAATAAAAAGAACAGATCCTATGGCTCAGGAAAGCAGAAACTTTTTGTTACAGCTGACCTAAATTTCACTACAGATACTCTGATGGAGAGAGAAAGGATATGCTAGAGTCACATTGATATGTCAATTGGACAAAAGACACATAAGGTGCTTCAAGTGCTAACTTGAATTTTGAATAGACTACTAATAATAATTTCATAACATATTTATTTTCTCATATTTTCAACAGAAAAAATTATAGGCAAATTACTAGAAAAGAAAACAATTTGGAGTTTGACTTTTGAAATGATTAATTGCTACACAAATTGAAATCCATTACAAATTTCTTTGACTTAGAATGAGGACATTTCTAAGATTTTTAAGCTGTTGATATCTGGATGGTGTTGCTCACAAATAAAGAGTGGTATTGTATTGTGCATTAGTAAATAATTTTATCTTTATTTCTATTTACTTTTACTGAGATTACTGTAAGATAGTATCACTTATATTTATAATAAAATATATATAATATATAATATTTATGTATTATATATAATATATAAATCACTTATATAGAATTCTTCAGATGAATAAGGGTTTATCATTGTTATTCGGAGCTATGGCAGAATAGTCAATAAACACATTTTTGCTTGTCACAGCAACAACTTAATTTCTTCCTTTTTGTCCAGAAATTTTAGATTAGAGACATGGAGGATAGCTATTCATGTGCTTGGTTCATGTGTCTTTGACAGAGTTCAATGAATTTTACATCTCAGATGGACATTAAAGGTAAGCTAGGAGAGTTCTCTGATTGCTTTGGAGGGAGGGATCTCTGAAGAAGAAATGAGATGAAGGCAGGAGTGAGGTGATAAATAAATGGTATGTTCTTATTCTCATCTCAAAGCTTAAAGGAGGATTGTACTTTCCTGAAGCACAATGCTTCCTGAAAGCTGCCACAGGCAGGTTCTATATCTCCCATAGCTGAGGATATACTTAAATAGAACAGTTTAGCCTTTAGTATTTTCACAGAATTTTCTTGCCTTTGGAGTTATGTCACTTTCTTAAATTTATGTTTGTGAACATCTACCAGATTGAGCCTTTGTTGTAGCTCCATGCTTTTGTTTTCTTTATGTGTGTGTGTGTTTTGTTGTTGTTTTTCTAATTTGCAAGCTGAAATTGCTTTGGGTTTCAGCTTTTACTTAGGAAAGTAATAGTTTCCTGGAGGATAAACAAGTATTTAAACTCTCTAAAATACATGATTTTATGATTAGCTTACTATATGTTTGTTTCACATACACCTTATATATGGCTTCAAAAATCTTTAGTATTAAAGTGTGTAAAAATAAACCAAACCAACCAAACAACCAAAGAAAAAAATCTAAGTCTTTAAGATGTAAAACATTCATGATAATGGGAAAAAAAAGTTGAGAGTCCATAAACCACAGAATAGATAATTCCTTCATGGTCATCAGTGTACTTCAGGATGGAGTAATGTTTCATTGTCCCATTGTTCCTGGTTACTTGCACTGACAGCAACTCTGGCCCAAACCAAGATCCAGGCTGTATTGCTCTTATAGTATAGTGTATATATATAGTTAACATTAATTTGTACATTGAAGATTTTGCAATATAAATATAAAAACAGAAGGATAGAAGAGGAAAAAAAAAAATCTTTTTTTATTTTTATTTGTTGTTGTTGTTGCTGTTGTCATAAAGGGATTTGAAACTTAGACTAAATGAATGGAAAAGCTTCCAGATAAATGTGTCAATGTCTGGAAATTAGCTCTATCTCCTGAATGTCAGTTCAGTACCTCTCAAAAAGATCAAGAAGGATGAAGAGTATGAAGGGAATTCAAAGAAAGAGAAGTTACTTAAAGCTAAGAAAAATGGTCTAATGGGGAAATAATTGGGAAGATATACCATAACAGCAAACCTGTTGCTGAATCTTCAAAGAAAGCACTTTGTACCACTGGTACAAATGCAACTCATTCTTTCACAAGAGAAGGGAAGAGATGCATAGTATCAGGATAAAGGGTGGGATAACTATCTTCCAGTACAAGAAGTAGTTAAGCATTAAAGTTATCTCAGTGCTTATAATATTTGGTAATGTGCTCTTTTAACTCCATAATTAATCTGAATCATATGCTGGCTAGATTTTATTATTATTATTATTATTATTTTAATTATGTTGGTCTAAATCTATATTGTGTCAATCAAGTTCAACATTGATACAAGAGGTACAGTATCCCACCTTACAGTGTTTAATTTTCTGTATTTAAGTAATATATTTCAGAAAATAATGCTATAGCACTGATTTGTATTGTTCTACACACAATAAATATTGAAGAGCTGGATTTTATTTAAATATTTTAATTCTTTGCTCTTTCCATTAAATTAAGACTAATAAATATAGTCTCCTTGTATATAAAGTAGAAATTGAAGCATTAGGTGTAATACAAAGTGAAATATTTTTTAATGGACCCATAACCATTAAATGAACTGTACTGTCAAGGTCATTAAATATCGTGTTATTTTTCAAAGCAAGACAACACTAGTAACTGCAGAATTAAAAACTGTAACTGTAGGATTAAAAAGTATCTAATAATTCAGCATTAGAAATAGCACAAATTCTGAACTATTCCATTAAGCCAATAGAAAGACATCAAAAATAAATCATTTCAGGTACAATAGCAAGGAAAAAAAATGAACTGACATTTTTAAGAAATCCTGGCTGTGCATACATTTTTCCTTCTATGTCTTTGAATAAAATACATATTATTGTGATGACACTATAGAGATAGTGCTAGCTCTTATTGCCCTTTCTCTCTATCACTTCCTATATTCAGCAGCTGTGAAAGCAGCTTCAACTCTAAAGCGATGCTGAAAAAGAAAGGAGCAGGTGCAGATACCCATGTCTGATCACACGTATTTTTTTCCTTTTTCTGAGGTAGGACCGTGAGCAAGTGCAGCCAGCTTGCCATATGGCACTTTGTCCCAGGGGAGCAAGAGAGAATTTAGGCCCTGATTCACTGGCCTCTGAAATTACTGGTAGTCATTTCTTTGATCTCTGTGAGTGCGGGACTGAATCTTTTAATTATGGTCCATCAGTCAGAGAGGAAAATTAAAAGAGCAGGATTTTTTTTCTTGGCTTGTGGCCAAAATGGACTGTCAGCAACACAAAAACCTAGGCACCTGCTCCCATAGACTGTTTTTCAATGTACTATGCCCTGCCTCAGATTACCACTGTAGGTATCCAATTCGGTCCCTCAGTTAAAGGGTTAGAGGCTATATTTTGGATGGCAGTAGAACGCTTTGGTCATAAAATTACAGTGGCATAAACTCCATAGCTGAGGATGCCAGGCTGAAACAGGCAGTGTAAGGCAGTGGAGTAGCAGAACATGTTTATAGTAGCCTGTGGATCTTTAACAGTGTAAACAGATCAGGCTACATTTTTTCTGGAACTATGCTTCTGTATGCAATTGACAAGTCTGAATATAGATCTCCAGCTACCCTACTGCTTCACATATGTTTAAATCTAGGTTCTAGTTCAGGTGTAGGAAGACTGATCTTTTCAAATCTATTGCATTCTTATTCTAACTGTAACACCTAATAAGAAATACATATCTACCCTGGGGAGCAGGCAATCACAAGTACTTTAATGATTTACTTTAAGAATTCAATTTCTCATGATATTTCATGTACACTTTAAACAACTTATCTAGAAATAAACATTTAGTTATCCTTGATAAAAATGCATTTCTTACTAAGTGTGTATGACACTCTCCTTGCTGGACAAGAAATTTCATGCTGCAGTGACCGATTCAACATCACTAGAAGGAACAGCGAGGAGTATCCCAGAGCCATGAAATTCAGCTGACCACAGTTTGCCCAGATTTGTAACCTTGCTTTTCTCTCTAACTTTCTAGTTAGGGCTGTGCTGTCACTGTCCACTGCCAAAATGATTGTGTGCATAAGGAAAATAGTATGTATTGCATGCACTGTGTATGCCTCCCTTTGCCTCGGGCTATCTAATATTTTATTTTGTCAACTGTTTTAATAGATAACTGTTCCTGTCCCTGAAGGAACCTCTGTCTCATTGAAATGCACTGCTTTTTTTTTTTTTTTTTTTTTTTTCTAAATAGAAAATGTGTCACATATGTCTCAAATACTAAGGGGAATGGCATTTAGTCTTATTTCAGTCTCTTGATTAGAATAACCTTCTCAGAAGGATGAAACGGCAAATTAAGAGGAAATGACACAGCTCACTGCTCCTAGCATGCATTTGTATCTTTTTGTGAATTAGTCAGCCTTTTGACAAATCTTTTTATGTGTAGATGAAAGTGCAAAAGACGCATTTATGACTGTCTATAAATAATATTGACACCACTAGCATATTTTTTTTCCTTATTTTTGCTGATGTTGTCTGTTTTCAGTTGAATGTATGCTGCTCACTGCTGGCATTGACATCTTTTACGTTTGGATTTCAGTGACTATTGCTTTCATGAAAGCTTGGTTTCGTAGTAGATTTTTTCAGAGCTGATCTGGTGTCTCATCACTTGTGCGTATGTGTTTTCTATCTGGCACATTTTTTACTATATATTACAATGTTCACTTACTAATATTTAAAACTTTCAAGTGACTGTCATGTTCTTTTTTTCAGGACATACGATTTTGTAAGATATGAAATACTTTGTAAGATACTTTGTAAGATGCAAAATACTAAATTTTAAAATTAAATTTAGAACACATAGTGTTAGAACACTAAATTTAATTTATGAACTTTTTTTTCAAACATTGATTTTTTTTCAAACTTGAATTTAGGATCTTCTGTCTTTTTCAAAGTTAACAACACTTAGCTTAAATGATTTTTTTCATTTCTAAAAATGACTTTAAAACATTTACTCTGGATATTGAAGTGCTCTTAAGATCTGTTATCTCTATTTCTTTTTAGTTAATGGATCTTCTACAAATTCATAATGAATTTATGTGCAACCTTTTGTCAAAGTCAATGCACAATTTACATATCAATTAAAATTCAGTATAACCTGAATTTTCAAATTCCAATTTTGCACGGTTTGAATAACAGTTGCTCAAAGTGAAATAATGCATAGCTTGAAGTATCTTTATGCAAATGACTTAAAGCATTGCAAGTCACAGACACATTAAAAAAAATCAAAAAGGAAAGGAATGTTATTTCTTTAATATCATGTTTAGTTTTGACATTTTTCTCAATTCACTAATAGAGTTCTTAGACAAAGATGTTCATGAAAATATTTTTATCTACGAAAAAATCTCTGAAAACTTTGGAAAGCACATCTTTAAGAAGATGGAATCCAACTCACGAGTTAGCCCTCAAAATTTTAGAAAACATTTTGTGGAAGCAACTCTTCCTCTATTGCCAGAGATGCCAGAGAACAGTTTTTTCTAGACCTCTATCAAGGCTATATGGCTAATCAGGTAAGATTACATTTGATTATGTATTCCAAAAGAATAGCAGCATATACCATAACCAAAATGAATATGTAGCATGCACAATGTCATGAGGAGGTGTGTGTTGTTCTTTATATATAAATATATATATATATATACATGTGTGTATGTGTGTATGTATTTGTTTTCATGGGAGGGTTTGTGTTTTTTTTTTCTGGTGTGGCTCAGTGCATAGAGCCAACATGTATACCTGCATGTTCTGCAGTGCAGTAGAAGTGAATCTGCAGATAGAAGTGTTTATTGCAAAGGACCTAGTGTCAACACTGTGAAGGTTTTGAGGGCTCACCTGTGATGAACTCTAATTTTGTCACACAAATTGGATCATATTCCATTTGAACTAAAAACGTAATTTAGGCACATGCAGAGTGTGCAGCTAATGACAGCTTCAGATCTACTCCTGACCTCCTAGATGACCTTACTGAAGTCACTTTACATTCTTATCCTTTTCATTCTAAAGTAAGACTAAGAATAAAAATAAGAGGAATATTACAGGTATTATAAGAGCCCTGATGATAATTGTAGCTGAAGAGTGGAATGGCATTATTATTTTTCTGTAAGAGAAAAGTTGCAAACCAGCAACAGATTTTTCCTCTAGTTTACTTTTTTTAGTGGTAAAGCTGGTGGTAAAATATTTGTAACAAATCTGACAAGTCTATCATTTGTTTAAAGTTGTTACATGTAGGAGAAGAATGCCTTAGTCATTTTTGCTATCCTTGCCTTTCATACTTACTTGAATAAGTCAAAGGTTTTCCACTGTTAATAAAAAGAAAAAAGTATTCATACAAATGAAGGGCAGTACTGCAGATTTTACTAGGAGAAGATTCTTCTTGGATCCCTTGTCCAGGCAACTGATTCTTCCTTCCTTTGCTTGAGAGAAGGATCTTATTCTGTATACAATCTTATTGAAATCAGTAGGAAAACTCAGAGAGTATGGCTCTGCTCCATGATAATAAGGGTTATAGAATCACCGGCTTTGGAAAATTAGAATCTTTTTCTTCTTGGATGTGTTGCTTCCTCTGTGGTATTCACACGGAGCCCATGCATCATGACTAAAGGAACAAGGAGCAGGAGGATGCCAATGAGCGACTCTTCCTGCTGATACTGCTTTTTGGTGTCATACAGCCAGTCATGAGTGATCTCATGAGAACAGCAAGCAGCATGTAAAGGCAAGGTCCTTCCTATGATTCACACTTAAATTAGGTAATAGTCATACTAAGCACAGCAGTCTCCTGTTTAGGAAATAGGTCAGCTCTAACTCTGCTTCGTTTTTTGCCTTTTTTTTTTTTTTTCTTTTTGAGCTGTGCCTGTGCATGCATACGTGATGCCTGCTGTTTTTTTTCCTTCTGTAACTTGCTGCAGAGTGATATGGATAATCTTCATTTAGACAGTCTGTTTAACTTCAAAATCATAGTAACAGCCAGTCATCTTTTCGTATCACACTGATGAAAACACCGATAGTAATTTATTGGCATTCTGCACTTTTATGGGAAATATATAAAAATGACAATTTTATTTTCCTTATGTTTGCACAGGCAAACCAGGCAAATTAATCACTTGAGATAAGCTTCAGGAAAATTTTGAACTGAGGAAATGGGATGAGTACTTTAGAAATTAAGTATTCATCAGAAACCCCTTCCTGGAGGTGCAGACTCCAAAAATTGTTTCTGATTTCAAGTGCACTTATAGAAACTGGAGAAACTTTATAGAATTAATAGAATTTTACCTCGAGTGACAACAGGATTCTTGCAGAATAATTTGCTATACATTCATAGAATTACAAGTGCTTGACCTTTTTCATTTCTACAACCAATTTACAAAATTTATGCAAAGGAACTAAACAGTTCTTGCCAGCGGTAGCTGGCAATCCTGCTTTGCACATATTAAATTTGAATATTTAGAATATCCTGTTAGAAGACTTAAAAACACAGAGTTCAAAGCTTTTTAACTGTTCACTTACAGGGGAAAGTACCTACCCTTATTCACAGGGGAAAAAAGAAAAAAGTGAATAAAAATAAATAATTAAAAACATAGAAACACTTCGTATCTTTTGCATAGGGTTATTAGCTATATTTCTAGACCTGAAGCTTGCCAGTGTGCATTTCTGACAATATAAACATTCCTTAAGGTGTATCACAGTTAACTTGAAATAAAGGTGAATTATAGTTGAAAAGATGATTCTCTAATCTTCTTTGTAATTTGGTTGCAAAATGCCTATATATAGCCTAATCCATCAACTAAAATAATAACAGACATTTTTAAATTTTGTGTTTAAACATCTGTGGCTATACTTGAAGGTTATATGCGAATAGATACTGCTAATAGATATAGAAACAGTGTACAATAATAATAAAATATGCATTGAAATTCTGTTGGCTGCCAATGTAGTCACAATGTTATGAGTTTGACAGCTACAAAAATAACAACTTTAAATAAAAAGGAAATTCAAATCACTGTTCTCCTGACTCATTCTCTAGCAGAAGGTTATATTTCATTTAGTTAAATTAAAATCTGTGCATAGCTCAACCCAACAAATGCAAATTTTTACTTCAACAGTATCAGAAGTCCTTGCACTGGGTCTGTTTTTTGTGCATTTTTGGTTTTCATTTTTGTTGTTGTTGATTGTTTTTATTTATTTATTTATTTATTTATTTTGTCTATTAGTTTCATAATTCAATTTTAAATGGGATACACAAAACTTGCTTCACATTTGGTCTCATGACCAAGATGGAACAGATCAAAGTGCACAGATTTTAATATTGTAATTAATTTTAAAACCTGTTCAGAGTTGATTAAAGTGGAATTCAACCTTCTCTGTAAGGCCAAGAGATACCATTATACTCGATTTCTCTCTTGAGATGTAGAGAACAGACAAATTAAGGTTAACATTTAAGGTTTAACAATTAAGGTTAACATCACCAAAGAGTTGTGGGCAGCTGAACTGAAACTATTTTGATATATTAATAGAGCTGCATATGTTTATTTTCAATCATTAATTTTCAGCATTGTCCAGTCCTATGACCCCAGGCTGACCATGCAGTACACAATAATGTATTGATATCTATTTGAGCATTTGAGTTATGACAAACCATGAGTTTCTGATTTAAATCTCATGCTTTGCTATACCTTTTTTAAATTAAGTCATTTTGGAGTGGTCTTAGGAAACATGAACCTGGTTACACTAAATTGGAAGATGTACTGTTGGAGTGCCCCTGCTGTGCTCCTGCTGCAGAAGTGCTCAGTTCCTGAGACCAGATTGCACCAACTCCTGAACCACACACAGAACAGATATTGTGTAATCACCACCAAATACATGCCAGGCCCATAAGCATGTCTCAGATAATATGTAGTGCCTGTGTGGGCAGCAGAAATGAGCCCTCCAGGTATAGGCAGTAGAATCTGGAGAGCTGAGCAAACGGCAGTGTTTCCAGTAAGATGAGAGGAATAACTTCTATACATTGTACACATTTTGGTTTCTGGAATTTGCTCACTGTCAAGAAGGCATGCTAGGTCACTAGCAAGTGCAAGCACTCTTTTCTCTTCTTGTGCCCCCCCCCCACACACACATTTGCTACTCAAGTTCCAAATGAAGTTCCACTTCACTAAGTAAGGTGGGAACTTACAAATAATTCTTTTACTATAAAAGTGTGATTTCTGCTTAGAACACTAGTTTATTCTGTGAAGGAATCAAGATCTTCCGGAGGGAAAAAAAAAGAAAGAAAGAAAGAAAAAGAAAGAAAAGATTTGTTGCACTTAGCTTTAGTCATGTAAAGGCTGGACATCTAGTCCAGTCTAATTTCTGAAAGAGAGGTAAGCATATCATAAAGGCAAATAGTTCCATCCATTTTATACCTTCTGGTATAACCTTCTGGAATTGTACATATTTTTGTGATTATAGAGGTAAACTACACATTTAGTTTAAACTAGAAACCTAACTTTTAGATGGCTGAAGTCATAAGAAATAAATTGCAGTCTATGTTATCCAACTATTAAAAAAAATGGTTGGAAATGCACAAAGCAAAGAATTAGTGACTCATGGCAAGCCTTGTGTGGGGTTTGCATGCCTGAAATAAACTGAAGCAAACAACATGCCTGAAGGAAACGCTTGAAGGACAAATCCGACATCTGGAGAAGAAGTAAAGAACAAAGTTCAAGGATGACACCTGGACAATCTGGACAATTACTGCAGATGAAACCATAATCACAGGAGATAAAACAGGATATGGAAAGTTCTCTGGAAGGACTAATGGTTCCTAATTACTGTTGTTGGACTGTTTGCGAGATTATAACAAGAGATACGCTACGCGCTTTGTATTTGATAAACAAATATATCAATGTATCTTGCCAAGTTTATCGTCACTAGCATCACGCGCTTCTGTGCTTATAAAATGTAGCTGTACACAATAAAGATTGGACTATCATTGGCATTCATATTGAATGTATCGTGGCGTCTCATTTTCTTCGCAACAGCCTTGATTCTAGTGTTTCAAATTTCTGAATATTTTATTTTGTCATATTAACATATTCTTAATGATGGAAAAATAACACTATAAAAATTATTATACACTATACTAATGTAAACATTTAGATGTTCAGACCTTCAGTTGCATTTTTAGTCTGAATTTTAACAAATGTGCCACATTTTGCTTATTTGGCGGTAATTTTTTTTCCATCCAAACTACAAATGTGAAATATTGAGCTCAATAGACAGTTGAAATTCATCTCAGATGCCAGGATTTCTTCTATCCTCGCAAACAACTGTCAAACATAAAAAAGTTATTATAAAATTTTGTTTTCTCAATCTGTAAATGCTGTTGTCAATATATAAAAGCAGCTTCATAAGAAATGCCAAAAAATAGGCAACCAGCTAAATCAAAGTATTTTCCATCTCCACAGTCTTCATCCCAGCTGCTGAAACTTTCTTTCAAGAAAAAAAAAAAAAAAAAGAATAATGTTCTGATCTATTTTGTCAGAGCAGTTCTTCCACATTTCAAAAAAAACAGAGAAATCCTGTTAACATAGACTTATCTCCAACAGTGCTAAAAGGCACTTTGAAGACATACTGGTAGGTGGACAAGCCACTATGAAAAGGGCACAATGAAAAAGGTGCTTTAGTTTCTTAAGAAAAGAAAAAAAAAGGGGGTTGGTTCAATTATTGACCACCTAGAGCCCTTCATAATGAAGTATTCTAACACAGAAGACAAATCTGATGTTGGATATGAATTGCCATCAGCAAGCACACAGCCAGCAGTTTAAATTAATGTATATACTACTGATTTAATCATAGTTTTAGACTAGCTTAAAAGAAATGCTGTTCCACAGATTTCTTCCTCAAGACTTTAAATATAGACTATATTTGATTAACATAGTTATTACATATTTGCATACAGGTAATATAAACTATCCGGTCTTTTTTCTTAGGCTGAATGCTCCTGTGTATACATAACTAGGAGCTGGCTCTGTGAAATCTGTCATAGAAAAGCACATGTTCAACCAAGGGCTAACACAGCCGGCTGTTTGCTCCTTCTATATATATGGGATCCACAACTGTGATTACACTTGCAAAAGACATTTCTGTTGAATCACAACAGATAATTTACATCTTGTTAGAGTATTGCACAATTTTGATTAGAGGTTTATTTTTTATTTTAAAAGCAGAAAACAGTGTGGTACACAGCAGTGTAGAATTAGATGTATGTAATGGTACGATTTGCCATGTAATTTGTCCACACCAACCTACAGGGACTTAAAGTTAAAAACATAAAAGAAAAATAATTAATTGCTCGTCTATGTGAAAACAAAAAAGCCAATTCTATGTGAAGTAAATCACTGCAAATCTAGGAATAAATTAGTATGATTAGTGAGGAATTCCGTTCTGGCACTTAGCTAGCATGGCTGACTGTACTCAAAGCCAAGTTCTGCTAGCTTACCAGTATCCTTCAGTACCCTTCAGTACAAGTTGATATATTCATTGATTGCTTAAAAATATGTATTCTTTTTGGTTCTTAAATATTCCACCTATGGACCACTATCTGAAAAATAGCATTTCTTTAAATCCACCATGATTTTTTTTCCTTTTAAACCAATGTGCTTTAACTAAAAACAATCTCCTCTGCATGGTACAGTAGGATAGAATGGATCATCTAATTCAACTCCATAACAACCTACTCTAAAATAAATACTTCTGTATTTCCAATCTTAACCTCCTCTCAGCATCTAAAATACATTGTGTTCATGCCATCTTTCCTAGAAAAGTCAGATTGTAAAGTCAGATTCTGCAGACTGGAACTTGAAAATTATGCAAGAACTGTTCACTCTTTCAAGAAAGATACAACTAATTTGCAAACAATGAAAAGAAAGCACTGAGAAAGATCACTTGAATTTTGTTTCTATAGCCACATCTATATTAAACTAAATGCCTGGCACTGAGACCAGCTGGCATGGCACGGCTTGTGCCTAGATGAGCAATTTACCCTACCCTAAAATGTGATGATCAGATCCGCACTGCACGCTGCGTGGCACAGGCCCTGACATGGACCGTGTCCTACGGGCATTCCCACCCATACACAATGTGACTCAGCAGCATGTTATGCAATACACCCCTCTCCTCTGTCTCATGTGGCACACACTGCATGCCTAGGGGATTTAAAGGGGCCCTTTAATCACACATTCTTAGGTAAGGAATTTCTGTTGAGTTCTCCTTACCCTTGCTTATGGTATGGAGGGACACAAGACACTAAATTACAAATGCTCTCCTCCTTGTTCACTCCCTCCCAGAGGCCCATAGTAGCATGTTCCTTGACAGTAAATACTGAAAGCAAGGTTAGTGTCCACCAGAGCTCTTAGGAATGACCTCTTTGTCAGACCCAACTGCTGTGAAATCATGGAGAAATGCCCTTGTGGCAAAGGCGGCCAAGATCCTCCTGGGTTACATGAGGAAAAACATTTTCAGCCTGTCAAGGGAGGTGATGCTTCCATTCCTAGGAGGGAGCAAGGTGATCCTTTCACCTGGTGAGACCACATCTGGAGTCCAGGTCTGGGCTCCCCACTATCACAGATTAATGGACATACAGAAGCAGGAGCACTAAAATGATTAAGGGCTTGGAACAACTTCTAAGTGAGGAGAGGCTGAGAAAGCAGGGACTGTTCAACTTGAAGAAGAGAGGGCTGAGGGGGAGCCTATCAGTGTGCATAAATACCTGAAGAGGAGAAGTAAATAAATTATAGGCAGACTCTTCCCAGTGGTATCTGGTGACAAAACAAGGGACAATGGACACAAATTGAAACAGATTAAATTCAATTTAAGTGTAAGAATATTTTTATTTGTGAGGGTGGTCAATGAGTGGAATGGTTGCTCAGAGAGATTGTGGAGTCTTTGTCCTTTGAAATTCAACTGGACAGGGCCTTGAGAACATGTACTACCTGTCTCTGCTCTGAGCAGAGGGGGTTGGACCAGACAATTTCCGGAGGTCACTTTTCCACCTCAGTGATTCTATGATTCTGTAATTCCAAGGTGATGAATAATGAGGAACATAGAACTGAAGAGCTAGTATAGCTAGACATAAAAACAAACATGCTAAGCTGAGCCAGCATGCCATTTGTCTTTATTTTTTAAGCTCTTTCTCTGCAGCATTTTTTGAGGTTATGTTTCCCCTGCTATGTGGTTTTGTTGTTGGTAATGTGATAAACCTAGCCAAAGCAAAATCTGCACCCCCAGCACATTCTTGGCCAATTTCCCTGCAGGCTAAAGTGAGGGTGACCATCAAGTATGAGCACAGCAAACAGAACAACTCACAGATGCAATTGTTTGCATAGCAGTTTGTGCAGAAAAGCATGTGGAATGGAGCCAGAAACTCCATTGAGGATAGCATGGGACTGCTCAATATGTGCTGATGTGCCCCAGGGCATGATACCTGGCCCCACCAAGAGCAGCTAGCTTGGCACATCAGAGACTTCTTCTCAGAAAAAAACTTGGGCTGCAGTGAGTCCAGGAGCCTCCCACTGAGTCTGAAGCAAGTGAAGATGGTGCCCACGACTGCAGCAGTGCTCTGGCTTAGAGGCTGCGTCACCTAGTTAAGGAGCTGCAGGAACAGGTGAGCAGACTGTGCAGCATCAGGGAAAATGAGAAAGAAATTGACAGGATCCTTACACAGACCCTGCAGGTACAACAACACAACCCCCTAGCTGCACAGGAGGAACAGCCAGAGACTGTGCTCATTCCAAACGCGAATGAAGATTCCTGTGATGATGAAGGCTGGGAGCTTGTGACTTATGACAACAGGAGGACACCTCCTTCTACACCCACACCTGCAACTGTAGAATAAGCCTAGTGCCCTGGTATCACTCATGAGGGACAAAATTTTTTCTGGGTAGGCACCACAGTGGGCCAAACCTGAATTATGCATCTGCTTCAGGAGGAAGTGGCAGGTGGTTGTTATGGGAGACTCCCAGACATGGAGAATGGAGGTCCCCATATGTCAACCTGACTTGCTGTTTGCCGGGGTCTTGGAACAGGCATGCTGTGAAGTCACTGCTGACACTGGTCCAACCCTTGGACTGTCTCCTTACAGTTCATCTGTGTGGCCACCAATGATACTTCTGCAGTGACCGCAAGCATATCAAGAGTGACTATTTGGCTCTGGACACAAGGATCAAGGACATTGGAATCTAGCTGAGACTCTTTGAAGGCTGCACCTGACCAAATATGGCAAAAACATCTCTGCCAACAGCTTGGTGAAGCTAGTGAGGTGATCTTTAGACTGAATGATGACAGAAGGAGACAAAAGTTCAGAGTTAAGTGAGGAAATGGCTAGCAAGGGTGGAAAACAAACAGTGCAGACAGACAGGAACGAGAGACCTCAGAAACAGCAAATCAGAGCAAAAAGACACCAATTTCAAATGCACATATACAAATGCACACTACCTAAGAAAACAAACAGGAGTAACTAAGAACACCTCAAGTGATCACATACTACTATGTTGTTGGAATAGCTAAGATGTAGTGAGAAAGCTAACACAGTCGGTGTGCTGTAGTGGATGAAAACAGGTTTTTTAGGAAAGACAGGCAGGGAAGATGAGGGTCAGGATCTGAAGAAGCAGGTCAAATGTACAGAGCTATTGGATGGGGTGTATGACAGGCAGATTGAAATCTTTTTGGTCGGGATAAGGGGAGAGGCCAATAGGGGTGATACCATGGTGGGAGTTTGTTGCAGACCACCCAATCAAGATGAGGAAAAGATTTTTAAAGAATTCAGTAAGTCTCCAGATCACACACCCCAGTGCTTTCAATGGACTGTAATATACGTGACATTCGTTGCAACAATTTGCTCAAATGTCCTCCAAATGCAAGGACAGTCCACCCTGATACTCAGGAGAAAGCCCTGAGCATCCAAGACTGACCTCAGAGCTGGACCTGCTTTGCACAGGAGGTTGAATTAGAGACTTCCTTAAGTTGTACTGAATTATTAATACTAATTAATTAATTAATCAGGTCCAACATGAATTATTCTGTTTCTCTGATTCTGTGTCCTAGATACCCAGAATATGAAACAGACGTACTCTAGCATTAAAATAAATAAATAAGTAAATAAATAAATAAATAAAAATACCATCAAGAATGAATGACAGAACTATTCTGTAGTCCCAGGGAGCTGAGATTTTTTGGCACACAGAGTGCGTTTGATATGACCTGCATTGTGGAGTGAGAGCACAGAGAGGTTTGTGCAGGGGTGAAACTCACAGATTAATGCTGGAGGGCTTTGTAAGATACAATGCACCAAACTGGCACATCCCTGGCTTTTAAGGTAAATGGGAACATTTAGTGACCCATGTTAATACCAAACACACTTTTACATAATGTTTGAAAGTGTCAGTTGGAGTAGGATAAAAATGTACAAAAGACTGTTCTAACAATTTACTAGTATAGACAATTTTTCAATATTGGAGGAAATTTCTTCAAACTGTTGCATTTAGTGTTACAGATACAGCATCTATATTCTGAAGTCTGATTTTTTTAAATTGTCTTTCTGACATACACCTCAACTTCTTGCTAGTGCTATAGTCTTGTATATGCATCTTTTAATTTCACTTGTCAGATGAAGAGAATAAGCATCTCTAGTGTGATTTAGTCATAACAGAGTTTTATTCTTTATCCTCAGTAGCTTTCCTTTCCTATTTTCACTTAAAATGTGAAGACTGGTTTCAGCTTCAGAAGTAAAAAGTGCTGATGCAGAGGTAATTCTGATCTTAGTTTCAATCACTCTTTGAAGATTTCTGTCTCTTCCCATTGACTGCAGAGCGACTTTTGGGCAACTATAGTTCTATTTTATGGTCAGAGTCAGATGCTTAAAATTAGGCAGGATTAATCTATCTTCAGGCATGGTGACCTTAATGTGATATTACAGATCTTCAAACACGACCTATACTGGAAAGATAGTAAAATATCTACACTCTATCACTGAACACTTCTGTGAAAAGCTGATTCAAAATTCTTACTCATTCCACTTATTATCTCCTCTTCATCTATAATTTATGTCCAGAATATTTTTTGCTTCTTAAATCACATCTGTATGTTGTAAATATGACTTACTTTTTACATTTAAATTATCACTTTTAAAATACCTGAAGAATTGCTTCCTATTTTTTAAATGTAGTCATTAGACAAAAAAAAAAAAAAACTGTAATCATTTAGATTTTCCCAACTATTACAAAGGAAGATTTTTATTCTTAAATGTTGTGTTCAACTTTAGACATCAGCAGATATGTCTAAAAGTTCTTGTGATGTATCTTTCAACCATGAAGTTAAATATGGTTATACTAGTTACTTCCAATATCTGATACTTAGGCTGCATCTAAACAGAAGCAAATGTGTAGTTCACTTTGCTTTTCAGTACTCAGTTCCAGTTCCTCCAGAAAAGGGAATTTGTTGAGAGCACTCCATTCCCAGTCTGCCTGAGTAGTCTGTTTCCTTTCCTGTAGAAATTGGAGTACAGCGGGGAGATGATTCAAGTGATTCATACCTGGAACTGGAAGTGTCTTAGGTCCCATTCTCTATGTGTAGCTTTGGTGAACCAGCACTCCCATTCATCATTTAATTTTAGACGTAGTAAAGAACAAGACAATTATATTTAGGGATCTACATACAGCATGTAAGGTAGCAGTCTGACCTCCCACTTCTGTTGGTGGAGATCTGGTTAACAGTGAGTGAAACCTAGAGAGCACCTCAGCTGATCAGCCTGGATCATCTGGAATTGAGACTCGGTTACTTATCCCAGAATACAAAGGGTTTCCATGTCTGGGATATATTGTCAGTTTCTGTTCCAGAAGAGCACAAATCTTTAAGACCTGTGGCATATGGAACAGCTCAGTGTAGATATCTCAGGTACTTTAGAATCCGGCAATTGGAACTGGATGCTTACAGTTGGCAGCTGAATTGGGGCTTAAATTTCCACTTATTATAATGGGACCTTTAATACCCATGTACAGACACACAGATTTAGGGATCTTAATCTGGAGTCGATCCCTTTTCTACATATCAGGTTTCAATTCAGTTGCCTGCCTGTAAGCTACCAGTATTTGGAGTGCCACAGGTTGGGTTTCATGTATGTGACATTTGCATACATATGTATCTTGACTATCCCAAGGGAGTCCACTAGCCCCACAGCTCCAAGATTTCTCAGATTTGCCAGGTATCTCTAGTGGCACTAGGCACCTGTGCATGGGCAATTGAGTTGAGCCCTTATATATAGATATCTACATCTCAAAGAATAATCTCCCATGGACTCATTTTGCTAAAAATATGCATTTTCTTTTAGTGCTCTTTTTAGGTGCCCGAGAACACCAAGACATCTCTACAGATAGGACAGAAGACTTATGAAGACCCATACTCATCTGGAGGTGAGCAGCTGGAGACAAAGCATGATATTCTGACAAGTCTAAAAAGATTCTAGAGACTATTGTTAGCACAACTGAATGCTACCTCTGTGTTTACTGAGAGTCAAGAGAGAAAAACGGTCACTGCATTTTAGATTTCAGTTTTAAAATAGGATAAATTACGCAATACAAATTCATCTTTCTCTCCAACAGTTATAAAAGGCGGCATAATTGTTAGCTCAGGTACAGACATTGTTTTTTGTTGTTGTTGCTTGTTTGTTTGTTTGTTTGCTGCGTTTTTCTGAACAGTTCTACCCTAAGTATCTAAGGTCTCTGGGTTGTCAGGCAAGGAAGTTTTCCATGCTTTTTAGAGGAGAACCTACCTCCTTAGGTTTAAGCACCTTAGAACCTTAGCAGGTTTGTTCTTTGCCAGCATCAGACATATTTAGCTTTTACAAGATATCATACAGGGAAAATTATTAATATTTATTATTAATATCTAGAAGGACTAGTTCACTAGATACTGAAAATACAGGTGCAAATTAGGTTCTCAAGTGAGGCAGGCTGCAGACTACCAGGTTCTTAAACTGAATCATGTAATTTGTAGAATATGTACATATCTGTAGAATATGTAGAATATTACAGGTATGTAAGATTTGGCTTTCTGGGCTGCAAACGTACATTGCTGGCTTATGTCGAGCTTTTCATCCATCAGCACCCTCATGATTACATATACTGTCTTCATTAACAATTGTGTTGTTATATATGTGTTGTATTATAACCTAACTCAAAGTATCCTAAATTCAGAGGTAGGTGTTTTCAGTGACTGATTTTTACTTCATGCTGCTGAACACTTAAACAAGACTACTACAGGGATGTGATTAATATCTGAATTCTTCAGAATATGACAATTATAGCTCTTAAATATTAAAAAGGCACCATTTTATCTTGTAAACAATTCAGGATGAGGCTTTTTATGAAGCACATGGTCATTTGCAAACAGTCAGTTATTAAACAACTTTCTAGGTGTAAAAAAATATATATACCCCTCAAGAAAAGGAACCAAACAGGTAACTTTTGAAACAGTTTATGACAAACATGACTATGCCTTTGACATTATTATGTAAAACAAAGAAATAAAAGCATAGTTTAATTATAACCAAATAATGCTTTCAAAGATGCAAAAGTACAGATTCAAAATGACATTGCCAACATAATTCAAATGCCCCAAGCTAATATCAATATAACTGAAGCTACTTCTCTAGTCTGTGGCTTTTAATGAAATGTGGGTTAAATTATGCTTCCAGAATACTAATATTCACTTTTTCTTCCAAAATCTTCAATTATAATAACTGATTATAATATTATAATAACTAAACTAAACTCAATTATAATAAAAATTGAGCAAAGTAAAAGAATATGCTTTGGTTGAACTAATTCTAAAAAGAGAATTAGTTATATGAATAAACAGCTCAGCTTTCTTATCTCCAATGTAACCGATAACTAAATTGAAATTCTAGAGTATTTTGGGCAGTATGAAGTGATTTTCCAAACTAATTTTTGTGAATATGAGGCCAGATTTTGCTGAAGAAATTTCCTTTAATTATCTGTATAGAGAGACAATGGGAAAAGACAGGCCCCTCCAGAGTGACACTGAGCTCTCAGATAGGCTGGATTGCTTTATGCAGGTGCCTATTACATTTCCTTTAATGTACTGGGAGCTCAGAGTGATTATCATCATCTCTGTTTAATTCATGCAGTTGAAATGAAACCTTTTGGAGCACTTCTTGTGCACTACAAAACTGAAAGTCTGAGGCAGAAACTATGACAGCACTAGCAGATTCTGATAACATTAATATTGCTGTGCTCCTAGCATTTTGGACCATGCCAGAAATGTGAATTGTCGTGTGATTTCTTGCATCGTACAGTGCAATAACAAAAAGAGTATGAATTAGTTGGAATTAGATGATCTTAAAGGTCCCTTCCAGCCCAAACCTTTTTATGATTCTATGATTATATGATTTTTTATGTAGTCATATTAGGCTATGTGTTTTTCTAATTTTGAAAATGACAAAGAACTAAATCTAAATCAAAACTGCTTCTCTGGAACACAAATCTTGCTTCCAGTTTCCAGGTGAGTCATAATCAAGATCCTATTTCTGCCCTGTGAATTCAAAAAACAATTTTTATTTCGCCTCTAACTCATCATACTGCTTAATAGTTTCATTTAATGTCTTATAAATCTTTTCTTCATAAAATGATGAAAAACTGTTCATTGTCTCCTTGCTATCTTTTGCCTGCCAAGCTGCAAAGGCCCAATTTATATAATTTCTTCTAACATTAAAATGGATATCTTAAATACCTCTCTTATAATAGGAACAATGTCATTCTGTGGGTGATTGTCTCCTTCTATTAATAGTAAAGAAAGCATAGACAGCTAGCACAAATAACTTAAGTCCTAGAGGAATCTGACTGCAAATGTAAATATTGAAAAATTGTTTATTAATAATTTTTATAAAGAGTACTTTGACAAAAAAAAAAATCTGATATTTACGCCACAGTTCAATCACATTTCAGGATTCCCTTTGATGTCTAATGTTCAAATATAATATTATATATTGTTCTTAATTCTGTTTACTAAGAAAATAAAGAACTCTTCATGCATTTTCCATTTGTATTACAAGCCTCAGAAGCTTGGCAGTGTGTGAAACAGGGAGCTAACCAACACCACTTCAGATTCAAGAACCTAATGTATAACAGAATTGAAAAGGACAATATGGTTAAAGACAGAGGCAAACAAGTCACTACAGTGAAGACAAAAAAGCAAGCAATGTAATTTCAGTTGCGGGTTATTTCTACTTTTTTT
>VXAA01004763.1:9114-25646 GCA_013399115.1 Anseranas semipalmata
GCTCGGCCCCCGCCCTCCCCGAGCGCCCGCGCATGCGCGCGGCAGACGCGGCCTCGCAGCCGCCCTTCACCGCCGCGCCGCCGGGTGACACTACAACTCCCAGAAGGCAGCGCGCCCGCTCCTCTGTGCCGCCCCCGCCGAGCAGGCCGGGACCTGTAGTACACGCGGCTGGGGCAGTGCATTCTGGGAATTGCAGTCCGCACACGACACCACCGCAGCGCACACAGGCACACACCTGACGCACACACACACCCCGTACCCACACACACCCCGCACAACGTCCTCCCTCTCTCCCCCAGTGTCACGCTCCTGGGGCACACGCCCGGCCCTGACACAGCCCTGAGGGCTCCACAAAGCCCTCCTGCTCTGACTGGGACAACACAAGACGATCCTGCCCTGCAGCCCAGGACGGTGAGGGGTCCGCCAGGATTTCTAACAGCGCAGCAAAATAAATATTTTGTGCGGCGGTGTACCGCAGCCCATGGTCATGTACTGCTGGGCACGGCACTGCGATTCCTTCTCTGGCGGTGTCTCAGGGCTGCTGCAAACTCCAGTGTCACATCTCTTCTTTATTACGTGATTCCAGACCTGCCAAGTGATGTAGCTGCAACGTTTGGCCAGCGCAGCTGTCAGCAAGCAGATTAAATACACATCTGCACCTCGAGAGCCTCCTGCACTCAGCCAGTCGTGCACTGACACGCTGCCTTCTCCTACGACTTTCTCTGGTCCTTCCACTAAATCTCCCCCTGTTAAACAGATCCTGAGCGCATGCATCACTGAAATGGGATGATCTGAATGTGAGCTGTCATAATACGGAGAAAAATGTCACCACGCTCAGAACACTGCTGAGGAACAGGCAGCAAGTGGGAATTTGCTAAATTAGCTCACCAGACTGATTTTTCTATTGCCTCATTCCTGCATTTGATGTGAGAACAGAATGACTGGGAGAAGGTGGAAAACCTTCTGTTAACCTTCTGGGAATGACAAAAATAGGCAAAAGCATGAAAGCAAGCATGGAGGAAGACTGCAAGTAGCTCTTAAAGAAGATAAAAAATAGATTACTATACCCTTATATACCACAGTGATGCCCAAACAAGACCATCACCAGATGTCATTTTTCAGCCTCAGCATGACCACCAGTGACTTTCAGACTTTTATATTAAAATGTTGCTCAAATTAGAAGCTTAATTCAGTTCTGCAGCATTATGCTATGTGATTGAATCCATTCTGGTTCAGCAGTAATTGGCTACGCCAACATCTACAGACCTATGGTTTGGAGTCGATGCCATAACTGTTGGGTTAGTGATTTGAAATGCTGTTTTCGAGCACTGTAAATTTGTCATATTCAAACTCGAGGTGTCCACTGCAAGACTTTTGTACCTGTGTGAAAGCAAATAGTGCAAGCCACAAAAGCATTGTTTTCTGAAGTGTTTCAGACCCCAGGAAACCAGAAATTCCTCCTGCTCATCTGTCTGGGAGCTATGAGGAGAACCAGAGAACAAGACTTCAGGGGTTCCATGTTTCAAGCAGGGAAATTTATGCTGACAGAGGCACATGCTCTGTGCCTTTCTTGGAAAGTGATAGTAGTGACTTCTTAAACTGGTGCTTCCAGTATTAAAGAGTTATCATGAGCCTGGAAATTAACAATTGCTACTTTAGGAAAACCCTTGCTTCTGCTTCCAGATTTGTAAATGTTCAGCTGAGTCCATAGAGTTATTTAGTGTGTTCTCTTCTTTCACAAACAGATTAGGAAGTTCAAAGGTTCAACTACTTACAAACTGACTTTTCACTTAGGATTATTTCATGCTTTGCTGCACAGATTTGCCCTGTAACAGATTTGGCAAACTCAAGCAATCTCCAGGTCCCAGCTAGAAAAACAATGGTATAAATGTCACTGTACCACCTGCTGTGGAAGGTTGTTAGTAAAAGCCTTTGCCATCATAATCCAAAGCCAGCATAAACACTGTCCCATTTTCTCATCAGTACATTCCCTCCCAGAGATTATTAACTTACGTTCTGCTGAGGATGTATAGCTCCTCTCTGTATAGCCAGTAAATCACTTCTCAGCTAAAACAACACAAAACAGAAAAAGTTGTCATTGTCATAAGCCGATTATACCATTCACCTGTAATCATCAAAGTAACTGTAGGAAATTCTGGCAGCATCCAACTGACATCTACATCTTTGATCAGAGATTGCAACATAATAAAAATAATATAGCAATTTAGCACTAAGAAAGGATACAGCACTACCTCCTGCTGGTGAGTCAGTTTGTTCTGATCACTACAGTGATCTTGAATGTACAATTCCTTTACTTCCTGTACGTTTTAGATTTTTTTTCTCTCATTTCTTCCAAAGTAGGGGGAGTTCCCTTTTAAAATGTTAAATTACACTACACCAATAAATCACGATGAGACCCCGCTATCACAGCCTATCCCTTGTTCCCCTTGAGATTCACACAGCCAGGTATGACATACTCTTCACACAGCAGGAACTATGACAGAAACACTGATAAACAGCAGAATAAAGAGGATCTTCTTGCTCACAGCCTAACAATGGAGACCTACTCTGTGCTTAAATTGGAAGGGCCAAGCTTGGCTTTTAGTTTTTAATTCACGGTACCAACACATGAACAACTTACCTAAGGATAATCAAGTGTTTCCTGTGCTTCACAAAAGCTCCTAAGCTTTATGAGCTTTCAAAAATGTGCTCACCTGAGTATTAGTGCAATAATGTATTGAAAATCAGTGTAGGTCCCCCTTTAGTGACTGAGGGCTTCACTTTACCATGGGATAAAAGATTGCTCATGAGCAAGCACCAGGAAGAGCGTGATACGCTCTAGGTTATGTTCTGATTTAACCCATGGTAACTTGTTCAAGTGCCTGTGTCAAATCCACTCTTATTTTCCCTCTCCCTTATAAAAATGAATTAAGAATTTCAGGGTGATAATATATCAATTTTCTGTTTTATTTTTCTAGAAGAAAATACACCCTGTTGCTGTGCTGGCTTGTTGTCCCAAACAAAATAGTAAGAGATTTTTGTTGTTTTACTTCCTCACCTTTTTCATCCTCATTCATTTTCATCCTTTTTCAGTCTCTCTCTTTCTTGCATTTTATATATGTGCTAAATTTTCTCTGTCACATTGTGAAGAATCATTTGGTTCCAGGAAATATCTAGCTTATTTTACCTTTGTATCAGCATTCATTTACTATTGTTTCCTAAGGAAGTTGCTGCTTTCACATGTTTTTGTGCGGATCAAAAAAAGATTAGTATCTCATTCATTGGTTTCCTTTTTGTTGTTGTTAGAAGAAAAACCTTACCATAGCATCAAAGGTAAAAAATTAACACACTGTGCACACAATTTTGCAGCTGCATCAGCAGTAGGAAAACAAAGGTTGCCAAACAAAGCGTTTGTTTAAACAAGTGACAGGCATTCATAATTATGCTCACTGCTGAGCATGAGAATATAGAAACAAAGGCACGAAGAACACAGAAGATGTGATCAGGGCATAGAAGTAACTCCAGAGCATTTGCCATAGGAACTCTGTAAGAAAAATATTCTTTTCCGTGGATAAAATCCTTCATCACATACTATGCTACTAAAAAAAAAAAAAAAAAAAAAAAAAAAAAAAAGAAAAGAAAAAAAAAAGTACCTGAAAATCCCCTGTTTATTCAGTTTCTGTTTGAGTTACTTTATTCATTTTCTGTACACTAACTTTCATAACCGGAGAGGGACAGAAACATGTCCTTGTGAACACAGCATGCACCCTCTTGTGACATGGTGGTACTTAAAGAAAAGTGGTTGAATGAATATATAAGAATTTGTATAAATTACTTTTTTTTTCAAATAGAGTTAATACTAATGCTATCTGTAAACTTGCTGTAGTATCTCTCGTTGATAAATTGACAGGAAACCTTTGCTGTTGAAACCTGTTATCAGTCTTCCTCCTGCAAGTACACACTTCCTCATCACTGACTTTTCAGATACCACGTCCATTTTAAATTCTCTCAGAATTAGTCTATTTTTTTGTTTTTACAGTAAACAGGTTGGGATTATGTGGGTGTTACTCCTGAATCTGCTTCAGCTAGCTCTATGACTTAGGGCAAGATACAGACATTTTCTGTTCCGACTCTGATCTCACTTGTGTTTTATCCTGAGTAAACTACACTTCATTCCCTGAAGATACTCCTGATTTTTATGAATGAGGGTAGAATAAAAGACCTTGAATTCCCAAAGCAGGGAGAAAAACATTGTTCCACATTTGGTCACCCAGTCGGTCAAAGCTCACAGTCTTGTAAGGTCAACTGTGCTAGGCTGAGAAATAAGGTGAGAAGGGTCAGACATGATCTCAATGTTCTCTTAATTATTTACATACTGTTCCATCTCCCTGTATACATCATGGAAAAAATGATAGGAGGCTATTCCCCTTCTCAGAAATCTGTCATTGTAACAAGCTCTGTGTTTGTACTTTGCCCATCTGTGATCTTCCCAGGATCATGCTCACAGCTGCTTCTGCTGCCCTTTTACCTGTTACACAGCTGATATCTTTGCCCAGTATTTGCTTGTTTGCTAGCTTTGTTCAGGTTTGCTACAGACCATGTTTACTTGGTCAGGTACCATTATCACCATCAGTCTTTTTTAATCCACTGAGATTATCAAAAGCCCGAGGGGGAGCTCATCATACATAATGATTTTAGAGGATTCTACCTTTTCATTCAGTGTGTAGTCCTCAGCTTCATATATATTTTTTTTCAGATCTCCAGATACAAAATGGTACATAGCATCAATGTACCATTAATGCTATTATTCTAAGCAGAATTCATCCATCTCCTAGTCCCAGCCCTGCATTTGTTTAAAATTATTTGCAAGGTGTAAAAGGTAAAACAAATGAATTGTAAATGTTCCTCAGTGGTGAGAGTCCCCTCAGCAAGGTTCCATGTTGCTGATGCGCAGGGCAGTACGGTTACCGTTCAGAGCAGTCTCACAAGCCAGCTCGGCCGGAACCTCACGAAGTGGAACAGAGACAAATGCAAAGTCACGCACTTGGGATGGTGTAATTCCGTGCTTCGGTACAACCTAGGGACTGGCTGAAAAGCTCTGGAGAAAAGCACTGCAGATCCTGTTGGGCAAGTTGAACATGCACCAGCAAGGCACCCTCGCAGTGATGAAGATTAACAGCATGGAGGGTTACACTAGAAAGAGCACGGCCAGCGGGCCAAGGCAAGTGACTATCCCCCCCTGCTCAGCACTCGTGAGGACACATCTGGAATACTCTGTCCTGTTTGGGACCCCCTATTGCAAGAGAGAGAATGAAAAACTGGAGAGAGTAGAGGCGGTTGGAGGGCCAGAGGGATCAATCGCATTAACAAAAGTTCTAGCAAATTCTGGACGTGAAAGAAAAGCTCTCCTTAGGCTGAAGTAACACATAAGCCATGGGAAGTGTGTGCCAATCCACAGGGAAATGAGTGTTAAAGCCCACAGAGTAACGATCTGACTGCCTCGTGAAAACAACCCCAGGTGATATTGTCAGCCACTCTGTAGAGGTTTCACACGGACACCTCAGCAGCAATGCCAGTCCGGGCAGCCTCCCACTCTTTGGCTGATCATACTGTCAGCTGTTATAGAACAGTAACTAGATGAGGAAAATATTAATTACGAAATCACTTTATATCTTTCTAACTATAGTAAAAATTGTAAGACTATTTTTTCTCTGAATTGTTGGGCTTGGCAATGTTGGAATTAAGACAATATTAGGACAGGAACACCCTTGCAAGCATAATGCCAGGAGAAACAGATTTCTTGAAACACTATGGGTGAAACAGTGGATCAGGAAATAAAGAGGTTTTTTTCCCTCCGTCTTCTCTGAAGTTTGAATTCCAAATGGTGCAGAGACAGCATGCTGGATATAAAGATAGATAAAAGATATTGTAATATTTCTCCTTTCATAGGAATCCATAAGTGACACATGGCCCAGAAGCAGAAGCAAAGCCAAAAATTGGAATTGAAAGACTGAAACTAGAGCAGAACATCTCGGGTGTAACAGTCTTCCTTCACTCTGTTAATGTGCTCACCTCTGATTATACTCTGAGCTGTCTAGGTTTTGCACTTCAGCAAGGAGGACTTAGCATCACATTTCTCCCCAGTGGCTGCACTTAGCTTTCATAATTCTTGTCCTAAAAACAAGTTTTTGCTCCCTGCTGGCTCTGAATTAAGCTTAGGCTTCACAGAAATAGCTGTAAATAATAAAGTCCAGAAAGTGCACTGGCAGCTTTTCTTTCAGGAAAGAACCTGTTGTTCAGAGTGATTTGAATAGCTCTTCAGTGGAATCAAAATGTTGATAAGGCTGCACAGAATTAAATGAATACAGAATGTACATGTTGGCAACCCTCTAGTAAACATCAGAAAGAAGACAAATATTGATCCTCTCTGTCCAGTCTGAAGGCACTTACAGCAAAAGTCAGATGGGTAGCGACAGCAAGAAATTTCTAGATTTTTACTTCTCCAGTTTCTGTGAAAACTAAGTAAGCACATTTCCATTGCATCCAGTCACACTCCATATATGTGATTATCCACAATTATGGGCAAAAATAGAAGCTTGATTTTGCAGTTTTTCTGCAGGCAGAAACCCTGGCTAACAATGGCTTACTCTTAAGACACTCTGAAGCAAACAGCTGAGGTAATAAATGACAAGCATTAAGAAAGACTCTCCTAACTAGTTGGTTTTGGAATAGTAAATAGCACAGATAAGCCTGCTACTTTAGGATACTAAAGAGGATCCCCTGAGCCTAAGCCTGAACCTTGCACTTTACACACTGTGCAGTAAGAGATGACAGATATGCACGTGTTTAATGAAAGTATCAATAAGCAAATAAGTTTCTAATTGAAAATACCAGTATTTGTAGGTAAAAACATCTACTGAAAAATTCTTCACGTGTCATTTTATAAATTAAGAAAGGACTGTTTTTTTAATATCAGAATGTTAATAGTCTTATCATTTCTGCTTGCTCTGTCACTAACAGATTCTGTACCTTTCACAATATGCCTTCCTATGTACTTAATGGAGGAAAATAATCACACAAATTTTACAAATACTTACATAAGAATTATTAAAGGCCTTAAAAAACCTTTGTGTTTCAGGACCCTGAGGCCACTAATAAGTCTTAATGGTCTTGATGAGGCTCACCTGGAGCCTCCAACACACACCCCTCCTACCCATGGCCCAGGAGCCCATTTAAGCTCAGGCCTCAGTCCTCTGAGTTTTGGTGCTAGGGTACTTGTCTTCAGCATTGCCTTTGGCCCTGTCTCCAGGAAGGACTTCGTACCCATGTTGTTGCTTGCCTTTGGCCCTGTCCCCTTTTGCCCCTGTCCAGGCTCTCAGGTTGGACCTTGGATCTGGTTTGCTGCTTGCTGTGTTTGGGACTGTTGATGGACACTGTTACCTGTGCCCAGCTCTGCCTGCTGCACTCAGCCTCTATAGGATGGCACCCTGCTGGTGAGGGCACTGACTGTGCTGGGATCCCTCTTGGCTCCCCTGCCCTTAGAGAGCGCTGGCTCTTGTTCCCTGATGTGCCCAGGCACCCTTTTCTGATATCTTTCCATCTTATTCCTATGTTGCCTATAATAATCTGCAACACCTTGAAAAGTCTGGAGAATGACTTGCTTGGTCTACAGCTCCAAGAAGCTACTCCCATCTGCAGCACTTACAGGGGCTGCAGCTATGGTATGAAGATCAATATCATGACAAACATCCCAAAGAAAGTGAAAAGGAAGAATTTAAATACGGATCTTTCACATCAGGTAACAAAAGTTATTAGAACTGTATGTGGAAATAAGGGTATAACACTTCTTACGCCTTTCATCCCTAAGAAGTGGGTCAGAAAACCCTGTTCTCCCAACTGGAGAAATACTTCAGCTGAGCCAAAGTGGCGGTGTGGGGTGATGGGAGGGGTAACGATGGTTCCCTAGGTCTGTTTCTAGTCTATATGAAATGATCCTTCTTATGGGGCACCTTTATAGCTCAGAAGAACAAATTCTTCACCTTGAGGGTGCAATAGTACTGTATTATGTGCTAGGAGCTGAAGTACTTTCTGGCTCCTGTTCTCCTGGGCAAGCCTTGTGTATCTCCTAGACTTCTAGGAATTCCTCAGCTTGAGCAGTCACCACTCCTCAGAACCACAACTGGCGATGATAGCAATTGTTAGCTATCAGTACTCAAAAGAATGTATGGGTGAAGAAATGATAAGAAACCTCCCCTTGCATACGAAAGAGTGTTTTTTGTAACCCTTTGGTGTTCTTGGAGCCACATGAGAGAAAGCCTAGAAAGTGCACACAAATACTTATCAACCAGCCCAGCCTCCAACAAAATTAGAGCCAATGAAAAAAGCCATTCCAGGGATAAGTTGAAAATTAACTGTTTGGTTAGCTCCCTCTCTCCAACCAGGAAAGGGTACTCTACAAATTTTTTTATAAATAGGTCTGGAGATCCCTTGAAGCTGTATATCCACAGCATTTTTTTCTCTATTTGTGTTGATAGGTTTCTAGACTCCAGAAAGCTCCTCTGGCTGTTTGACTAACCAAAGATTTCTAGTGCCAAGGTGATAATAATGAATAATGTAAAGACACATACTCTGGCACATTTCTACAAGCAGCTGAAAACTCTCTGGAGTTCACCAGCAGTGCCAGCACGACTCTGCAGCCTGGCTGCCTGCACTCCTAAGGACAGGAATGATGCATGTAAGTATTTCATTTTATTAAAATAGAACTGGATACCTGTATAAGTGAGATGTAGAGGTACAAAGATAACAAATGTAGTTCTTCCTATTTCTTATTTGTCAGCTAACCAAAAAGGGAAATTTGAGAATATGACTGATAGATGAAAGAAAAAAGATAGATTAAAGAAAATAGAAGGAGAGAAACTAGAGCTAGAAATACCTGACTGAATTGCGTGATTTCTCTCTATGTGCAGGATTAAAACACTGTTCGTTATTTCTGCTGTGCCAGTCTTACTGGGCTGTTTGTGATTTTAACTTGTAATTCCAATGAAGAAATAGACTTGACAGCAATTAATTTTGTCGTGCAAGGTTTTGACTGGTTTCAATGAGATCTGTATTTATACAATTTGATTCTATTGACTTTGAATTTAATAGACACTGCAGTGTTCAACTTTGAAAATGAGGCCTAGTAGAAGCACAAGCCACAAAGCCCTCCAAATTTGGTATACAGGAGATCTACAATGAATGACTTACTGAGGTGCAATATATGCATAAATTAAAATGTCAAAGATTTGGTTATTTAAAATGCTGATTGACTTATCTTCAGATATGACTTCTGGTGAGGCCAGCCAGAGATTACATCTCTACTCATGTAGAGATAATGTCAGCTGCAGCAATAGTAAAGAGTGACATTTTACATTTAGGAAATCCCTTTGTTTCCAGTATTTTTTTCTCTGTAAATGTATTTAGCTTACTTTTCTCAGAGAACAGCCATATCCCTCCTTGAAAACTGCAATGGGATTCTCCTCTATTTAAATTATCAAACAATAATTTTTATATTTACTTAAATGATGAGAAAACAACTGATTTGATGTGGCAGATACAAAATAATGCAGTATTAGCATAAGGCTTTGTTTCTACTGAAAGTTATAAGCAATATTCAACAACTTCCAGTGTTTAATAGCTCTATGCTTGTAAGTGCATTTCAGAAGATGACACCAAAATACTTTCTGCCACTAAGCAACCAGCATGTCAGAAAAACTGACAGATCAGCTGCCAAGTGCAGTGTGCACTGTGTATATATTTCCAGACACAGAAGCTGTATGTAATATATAGTATGCAAGCTTCTCTGTTGCTCATCACGTGAGAAATAATTCAGAGCAGTTTTTATAATGATAGTCTATACAATATTTGCCAGAGTTCTCAGTCTATATTTTTGCTACTCAGAACAGAAATTGAGTTTTATTCTGAAAATGTAAAACAGAACGGGTACTTCAATCAACATAACATAACTTAATACAGTATTTTTACCTTCATGTAAAAAATGTGCCTTAAAATCTGTAGAAGATGCCTAATTCTAAAAGCAAGATTAGCATTAGATTCTGTTGCTAGTGAAATGCCCACAAGAATCATTAACATGCTCCTAATGCAAAATTTAATTCACGTATGCATCCATGACAGTATTTTTCCCTCTTCTGGCCTGTTTAGAGTACTTTCTTAGTAATACTTTCTTAGTAACAGTTTTTTAAACTTCCTTCCCTATCAGTTTTTCTACTTACAAGCATGCTTAGAAACTTGTTTTTTTCATTAATAATGAAAAAAAGATGTTCATCTAGCCAAGGAAAAGCCCTACAGTAATATAAAAACAATGTTTCAGCCTTGTAAAACAGTAGCTTTTCTAACAAATTCAGATTAAGTGTATTAACTAGGTGTATGGTAGTAGCTTTTCTAATGAATTCAGATTAGGTGCGCTAACTAGAAGCCTGTACAACTGTATGTGCACCCACTTACACAAGGATGTATGTGTATGAGAGAACATATTCTAACAGTCACAAGCAATGTCTGTGTCACTCCTTTATGTGTAATTTATCAGCAAACTTTTTTTGGTGTTAGAGGTTCAACAGCTAAAACCAACACCTGTGCCCAAAAGTGTAATGCTTGGGTTGACACAATTCTGCTAATCATGTGCAGTGATATGAATTACTGCTTCAGAGGGGAAATCCAGAGAAGCTACTGTAACTGTGGCTAACAAGCTTTGTCATTATTCTGTATCCTTATGTTATTTATTCATCTTTATATTTGAAGTCATAAACTAAGATTGCAAGTCCAGTGACTTCCAACTTCAGAAGCCATACAGAAAACATAAATCAAGATCCTTCACTAAAAAAAAATGAAATCCAAAAATCAGCAATGCAGAATCCCTATACACAGTTCATTTTCCCACTTGTTCAGTATTAATATACCATAAAACCTTATGGCCTATAGAATTTAAAACTTCAGAAATGGAACATATTACTATTAAGTGTTACATTTGTAACAATAAGAAGGCAGAGTGGAGAAGGGCTGAGATCTCTATCTTGACATGTGATGGAGAAACAAATTATTTTGGGGGTTATCCATGGTCCATCAGTTCCCAATAAGGAGCTAAATGATACCATGTTTTTTTCCTGTGAACACATGTCCATTGGGAACTGCACTGAAAAACCAAAACTCACTCCATGCTACCAAACATTCCAGAAAGCTATCATAGAAGGCTGTTCCATCACAAGACCACTGCTGATTAAATTAACTACAAATGCTGTCTAACTGTTTTTACTTGCATTCCTTTTCAATTTAAGACAGATGCTATTGATTACTTAAATCTTTCTCTATTCCATGACACTCATGCAGGAAATGCCAAAACAAACTGATTCAGAAAAACACCATCTTTGGAATGGTTGGTTTCAGCTGCCAGTGAATAGACACTAGCTCTGAGTAAGCCAGCCTGTGGGTTCCTCCATCTGGTGGCTAGACCCTGCGCATAACACGCACGGAAAGCAAAAAGCACATTCAATTAAATTCAGCTATTCACAGATGTCAGTACCAACAGCCCATTCAGTGACAAAGCCTTGATGAAATGGTCCACATTTTGAAGCCTGGTAAAGCTAGACTATTGAGCTCTTAGGTAATGTCTTCAATATAAAGTTCATCATTCTCACTTCACCATATTCCTGAGTTTCACCTTTCACATTTCTCCCCTACCCTCTCACTCACAGAAGTGGTCTCTCACCAAGCTAGGTGGTGATAGCTCAGACTTTTGCTATGACAATGTAGATAAAACAATGCAAAGACTGACGCATCCCAGTGCCTCTTCTGGATTCCCATTGTGACCCCACAAGCACAGAAGTATTTTTCTGCAATTCACTGGGAAAGAACTGCAGAAGCAATTCTGAGAATCATAGGATATATGTAAAAATTTCTAATTATATGGAGTACTATAGTGGATGCCTGTAGTAAGCTCTGTGGCATCTTCTAACAATACATGGAGGTAGTAGTTCTGGACACCTTTTAACACAATAAACAAGGAGTTGCTGGAAATGTTCTCCATACAGATTTTAAGGCTGTGGAGTACACCCTTACCCTAATAATTATTGCCAGAGCAGACCTGAAGGGCTTTTTTCTCTCCTATCCTTTGAGAAGTTACAAGAAAAGCAGAATCCTTCCATTCTTTTTAAAATAATTGTCCAAATACAGCAGTGACACATGATCCAGGTGTGCCATCTCCAGGACTGTGCATTCAATTGCAGTAACTATACACAAATTGTCCATGAGATATCTTCTAAGCCCTTTCCATGCCGAGTTGCTAAGCCTGCATGCATAATTTTAGCAAATGTTTTTATACAGAAAAGATAAAGCCCCTATTTGCTTTACCTTGCCAACTGAAATTACCTTCTTCTTATCTGGACTTAGCCTCAGCCACTGCCTTCTCATCCAGGCTCCTATCTCAGCCAAACATTCTGGAAGCAGAGAAAAGCTCAGCATTTCACAATCTGCTGCTGCTTTCCTGTTGAGCTTAGAGTACTCTTGTCAGTTGCATCCGTTTGATAAAAAGCATTGGACTGTTTATCAATAAACTGGCCTACATCACAGTCCAACTCTGACATCAATTCAGCAGAACTTTCAACACCTTGTCATGATGAACCATAGCCAGCCACTGCTGTTATCGGCCAAAATCTTGATTCATACTAAAAAGCCTCAAAGAAATCAACCTATCTTGGATTTCCTCTGTAATATTGAATCCAAGTGGCTGAAGCAGAGCCATGGTCCTTTAAAGTTTATATGGTTCTTTACTGAGTTTCAGTAATGTTTGTTTTTATTTTTCTAATTCAGAATGTGTTGCTATGGAAAGCGTTGCTGCTCAGTTTAGGACAAAAACATATTTCCTTCAAGTGGGTGCGGTTTCCCAACTGCCCCCACAGTGCTGTCCTCCCTGTTTTACTTCAGAGCAGGGTGAAGCTTGTTTGAAAGCCCCTGTATAAACAAAGTCCTTTTTTCAATAGGTCTTTTTTTCCTTTTTAAAGATTAAAACCATAAAGACTAAAATCCACTAAAGCTGAGTCACTTTACCCCTCATTCTTACTTGACAACTACCTGGATTAGTTTTCGTACTTTCTTCTAATTTTATATCCCATATGTGACAATTCTCTCCTTCCCAGGATACTTAAGGGAATTTCAAATAACTGTAAGTTATTTTGGCTTTGCCAAAATCAAGTTTACAGTAGTGTAAATTAGCAGTAAATCATTTCATTTTTAGCAGTAAATCATTTCGTTTAACTGAATTTATTCTGGATTTTTGCCACAGAACTGTCACCTTCAAAATATTTTCTCGGAAATCATGTTATAAATTATAACAATCCAGTAATGCACACAACCTGTATTTTAATCTGGATCTTTACTCCCACCCTGAAACTTTTGATATTTGCATCAATACAAAGTGAACTTTCTAACAATTACTCTAAACAAATCTGTAGCATCCATAGCTGCAAATCGTTACAGGAAACAATTCAAAGTATAGAGCCATTCAAATAGTGCCATTCTATCTACCTCAACTAGGAAAGGTAGGAAAAAAGAACAGTGCAAATGTAAGATGCCTTCAAATACTGTAAAATTGAATGGAGCATCACTGTGTCTGGAAGGTTAAAAAAAAAAACAGATTAGTTCTGTTTGTGGCAGATCTCTCTTCATGGATGACTCACATCTTGGTCGTCCTTGTTAAATTACAGTATTTACTATAACTGTTCTAACAGTACCATAGTTATGCACGTAACAAAGGTAAATAATAGACTAGACCCCTCCTCAATGAGCTGAATGTAAATGAGGCATGCATAAAGTGTACAAACTGCATGCTATCTTAATTCTCACACTGCATTTAAATTTGCCCAGTTGAAAACAGACCTATTAGATGAGGTTTTTATTTTGCTTTCCACAGTGATTCTATATCACTTTAAGTCATCCAGTAGCCTAATTGCCAGATTTCTGGTCGCGGTGTTCCTCTATGCGGAAAGCACGCTCAGTTCGGGAACAAGAGAGGGCATAGCTGAAACCTCCCAGATGGTCCAGAAACCTAACAATTTCAAAAAAAAACATAAGAACAAAAGAGACGTTGCAATTCTGGCTGCTGTTGTTCTTTCTAGCTCGCTGCATGAGAACCATGCCTCTCTGGCATAAAACACCTCCTGTAACTGGGATGTTGCCAAGGAGAAGTTCTGTTTCTGAAATGGTCCAGAAAAGTTGATTTTGGCTGCCCTTACTGAGTGCTGGGAACAAGGTTTAGGGCTTATGTTTCCTTTTGCAGCTAGTTCTTGCATTTGTCTGCAGTTTCCAAAACAAATAAAAACACCTCGCTGCCACTGAACTTGTATTTTGAAGGGTTTTCTTCAAATCCCTAGAAAAGGTTTTTTGTTTTTTTTTTTTTAATTGCTCAAGCTTTACTGAAATTTATGCTCTGTACGAAGTAGCATGCACATGTAAACTGGATGCAGACTGTGGATGATTCAGAAGGGAAACAGAAGTGTTGTGGTGCAAAGTTATTTCTCTTTAGTTTTGCAGCTGAACAGCCAATTACTTCTGCAAGTCTATGCTGTAAGAATTTTCCTTTGGTTGTGCTGTTCAACCCACAAGAACTGACTTACTCTGTTCAGCTTAGTAGTTCTATAATAAACTTTTATATTTTCAAAACCTTGCAGGATCAAATCCCTAAAAAGCTTGACAAAGTTTGGTCATCTTAAAGACACTGTGTAAAGCAGACTATGTGGTATTTGAGGCTTATTTTAAACTGCTTTTCACATACAGAAAAGGGATAGTTGCACAGAAAGAGGTTATGCTCTTCAACAATAAGCATCTATACTATGATATAGATCATACATAAATTAGTTAATTTGGTAGACATGACTTTTAAGTGGCCCAAGAATGTCAACTGTGTTTCAAAGACATCACAGAAGAATGGAATGTGAAGAAATGACAAGCTTGTTTCATTAACAGATAAGAGGAAAAAGACATCTCTTGTTGATGCTCAGTGTTAAAATATCTAAAGTTATGCCAGAGCTCCCTGCTGCAGTCAAGCATGAAGCTCAGATGGGCTGTCCTCATGACCAGAGGCTACCTGCTGTTCATAACTAGCTTCAGCAACAGACGCATCTGACCTGTGCTGAATACAGGGGCATAAGCATGATCAGTAAACTACTGAACTGTGATTAAGCCTGAATGAATAATGACCTGTAAGGGCAGCAATTGTTTTCAATTTTATCAAATACCTATCTCTTCTTTTTAAGTTATAGGGAGCTATGTGTGGATGGTAATAAGCTTAGCCATCCCGAAAAACATTGACAGTCAAACCAAGAATTCATTGTGTTTGCAATTGAACCCTACTATAAAGAAATGACTGCACTTAACAGAGAGCATATCTGGGGGTGGGCGGAAGTAAAATGAGCTTCAAACCCAGGTTCAATAAATCCTAACACTTGTATAAGATCACATGTTGCTTGTCTTTGTACATCTTCCAATGACCTGCCTTGTGATCATGTAGCCTCTCAGAGCAAATCACTTGCCAGATTTCAACCTCTTCTTATTCAGTTCAGGAGTGCTTTATAAATATACTGTGGGTGCAATGGAGACTTCTTACGCAGTATTGCAAACACTTCTTGGTTGACTCCAGTTGAATATCTAGTTATCTAGATCTGTCAAAAGCACTGACCCTAACAAGACTGAAGTTCTCCAAAAGGTAAACGAGATTTGCAAAATGTTTTTAATAGAGTAACAAATATGATTCAAAGCAGGAGGTAAGATGAAGGCCAGGAGTCGAGGTATGGTGTTCTGTTCCTGCCTGCCCATTGGACCTGGCAAAAATCAGAATACTTACTTCATCTCTGTGCTTTCACCAACACTGTCAGCTTTCTACAGGCTTCGCTTTCTGGCTTTGTGTTCCTCGCCGGTAGCTGTAACACATAAAAGGTGCATGGAGTAACCAAGGTTTTAACTACCATTTTACCTAAGGCCTGCCTCAGGCAGTGTCAGACAAATGCTAGTTGAATTGGCCCCTTTCATGATCCCTCGAGCAGGCCTATTTTGGCCTCCAGCCTTTGGGACAGATGCAGATGGGTAAAGCAGCCAGAATGTTAACTTTTCCTAACTTTTCAATGTCCAATTTGGGGTGGTGACCGGGCTGTGCCAGGGCCACCTCCATCTCTGTGGGAGAGGGATTGGCCCCTTCCTGCCTTCAGCTGAGAGAAACTGAAGCCTGCTACTGGAGCAAAACTAACTAGATAAGAATAAATGCTAATCCCCTGAGGCATGTAAGCAAGCCCTAGCAGTTTTTACCTCAGAGGAAATACATGTTTGGTATGAGTCACCTACATGGATTAGCTTGACCACAGGAGACGGCCAACACGCACCCATAGCAAACTGTAGTCTCTTCTCTAACGCTGCCACGGGATAAAATGCCGCTAAAAGCTAGTCCCGGCCCTGTGGCGGCCGCCCTCATCGCCCCGCCTCAGCGGGGCCTC
>VXAA01004763.1:25821-45432 GCA_013399115.1 Anseranas semipalmata
GCCATGGCGGCGGGCGGGGCGCGGGGGCCGTGCCGGAAGGGGCCGTGCCGGGCTGGGCTGGGCTGGGCGGTGGCGGCCGGCGACTCCGCGGAGTGCTGCGCGATGCTGCTGCTGCTGCGCCGGGCTGTGGTGGCCGCTGCTTCATGGCGGGGGACGCGACGGTGCAGCTTGGGCGCCTGCTGCTCCTACCGCCTGCGAAATGCCCGTGAGTGCCGCGTCGCGCTCCCGCGCCCCTCCCCTCAGCCCGGGGGTCCGCTCCCCTCAGGGGACAGGCTCCCTCGGGCGGGGCTGCCGACGCAGCGAGCAGCTCCCACCGCCTGAGGAGAGCAGTGCTCTACCCTGAGCCCCTTCTCCCTCTGCCCGGTTCCTCGTCCCCCGCCCCGAGGCAGCCCTCCTCGACCCTTCCCGCCCTCCCCGCAGCCCGGCTGAGGGGTCCCCGCACGGGCAGCGCCCGTTTCCCTGTGGCCTGTCCCGTCAGCCGTCCCCCCGGGCTGAGGAGGCTGCTGGCGCGTCAAAAGTTCGCCTAGAAGAGGCGGTGACGCCGAGTTTTAGCCTCGCTTTGTCCGTGAGGGTTCCTGCGTTGAAACATCAGGAAATGGCAGTGACGGTGACAGGAGGCAGCCGGGGCACTTTTGGAGAATATTTTGCTCACCCGCCACTGCCTTACCTGTGTCCAGTGACCTTGAGCAGGCTGATAAAGTTTGCCCCTTGCTGAGGAAGGTTGTTTAGTCGACCCTTGTGTGAGTGAGTTGATAAAAGATTTAATTTAATACAACTTTTTTTCCTTGTGAAGGGCCCACAGAGCAGCTGTATCTAACAAAGTAGCACAGTACTTTGCAGCCTCGGTGTTTTGGGGTCAGCGGATGGGCAAGGCACAAAAACCTTTGTGGGTCCTCGATGTCTGGGGTCTGCAGGTGAACAAGTGCTCCCCAGATCCACCCAGGTCTCGGTTGTGTTTTTAAGCTGAATAAAGTCCCATGGAAACTGCATAAATGTGTCTGCCCTGCTTGTGCAAGTTTGAAATGCCCAAGCTGATCCCAGAATTGATAGTTTAGGATTTTACAGGTGCGGAGATCAGCTTTAGATCCTGACTGCATAAGCTGCTCTTAGTCAATATTGGTGGGGTGCTTCAGGAGCACTGCACCGTCAGCAGTGGTGTAACCCCTGAACACAGGGGCATGTAGGCAAGAGACTGGCACCTTCACGGGAATATTTCTGCATTGTAGTGGGAGTTATCCTGTCTGGAGCAATCTGATGTTGGTTAATGGTAGTGGTGTGGTAAGACTCTGGCAAAGCTGTAAATCAGAAACTACCTTAAAACCCACCTGCAGTAAGAGGAAAACAATTTTCTGACAGATAAGGGGGACAATTTCTTTGAAGAAATGTGTAGCTCTGAGTCGCACAACTGACATGTTTTTTGTTTTTTTTATATATAATATAAAAAATAATATAAAAGTGTATATATATATATATACTTTTCTTGCCAAAAAGTTCTGAAGTAGTTAGTCATAACTTCTGGAATCATGCATTAGAGCCTGACTCTCTTCATTATCTTCTAGTGCATCCACTTTGGCAGAGTCCACTTTCAATTCCTGGGGGCACTCGACAGTCTCCTATCAATATCCAGTGGAGAGATAGTATTTATGATCCCGTTCTGAAGCCTCTGAAAATCAGCTATGACCCAACAACGTGTCTTCACATCTGGAACAATGGATATTCATTCCTGGTTGAATTCGATGATTCTACTGATAGATCAAGTAAGCAAAACTCAGGAAGATCTATTTAATGTATTGGTAATGCTTACAGTGGAGAAATCTCTGCATGCTGTAAAACCTCGGGTTCAGTAACAACACAAATGTTGAAAATGGTAGAAGAACACTTTAGCTAAACATAGATTTACAGTGATGGGAACTGTAATACACAAGTTCGGTATGGGCCTCGCTTTTACTATGTGTTAATTACCATGGCCATTGTGCACAGATCCTATGTTGTAGGGTGAAATTCATTCTTGCTGCACAAGCCTTAATGCTCTGCCTTTTGATAAGATCTCATAATATCACAGCTTTGCTTACATGAGTCAATCTTCAGTCATATGTGTATGTATCTACTTAATTTTAAATGAGGTTCCATCGTTTAACTTTGCTAAAGTAATCTACTACTTATCTCTTTTGCAATGTTAACATATATTTCATGCATTTGAAATAATCAATAGCAAAATGACTTTCACTTGGAAAGCTTATCTCAATAAGCTTTTGGAGAGTTAAATAATACTGAGCTGCTACCATAGGGAGCAGGTGCATGTGTTTCTGTTGTTTTAGTATAAGCATAAGTCTGTGCATGCAAAATCCAATTATGCATTCCAGCAATTTGTTGTGAATAAGCACTCTGACCTGAGCAGCTAATTTTTTTTTTAATGCTCAGTAGACTGAAGTGATTTAAAATCAAGATATTGCTACCAAATTCCAGATTTCCTGCAGATTGTTCCTTTTGAAACTTCAGTTTATTAAAGTATATTGCTGTTATATATGAAGAGGATATTTCGTAATGGTAGGTGAACTGGTAGTGGTTGGTCAGGGATATTGAGAAATACATGATTCGTGCCAATTATTCAGCTTCTCTTGGAGGGAAAAATTGAGGGACCCTGGGCAAGTCTGGACCTGTTTGATTAGAGGCATTTATGTTTAAGATGACTGCTTACCATGGGAGATGCTAGAACTTCTTATGGAATTTTGCAGTGTTCTGGGGGAGGGCGCTTGCAGCATGCTAATGAACAAATGCTTTGTCTCCACGATATCAGTATTTTTGGTTGATATTTGGAAAGAGGCTGATAAAACAATACAGCAAAAGTGATAGTGGTAGAATATGTGGACCTTTCAGGGACTTGAGAGGTTTTTTTTGTTTGTTTTGTTTTGTTTTTTATTGTTTTTATTGTTTATAGCTGTTCACCCAGGAAGCCATCTGTTTTTTACAGTACAAACTGCAATTGCATTAGTCAGAAGAGAGATTAAGATGGAGACGCACTAACAAGCTCATCAGTGATTTTAGCTTACTCATTTTAGCTCTGTTTTGCTTTTAGGTCTTTCACTTTATACAGCCATTCCCCGCTATCTGTTGAGGATGCATTCCTGAAAAGTGTAATGGTTTGCAGTTCAGTAGATAACAGTGATTTTTTTCTACAAGAATTGATGTAGTGGGGGGGAGTTGCCAGCAGGAGGTTAAGAAGTGCACAACTTTTAAATACACAGGAACAGTATTTGTGACAAAAAAGGCAAGCATAAGATCATTGAGACGGTCAATTAGAGGGCTGCTGGCCTTTTGGAGGCTGACTATTCAGAGTGCATCACAGCTCTGAAAGATCTTTTCCGCTTCATCTCTAAGACTGAACACTTGAGGTGAATCTTTGTGTGAGCATTCTTGCGGCCTCTTTCTGGATGGCTGCCTTTTCATCATCATCGTCATCTTCCTCAAATGAATTAAAGTCAATGAAGGGTGATGATGGCTGGTGGAGGATGGTATTAAAAAAGTCAGTGATGGAACTCCAAAATGACAGAAACAACAGGTCATGGGGTGTTGCTGTATAAACGGCCTGGTTTCCAAGTGCCTGCATCTCTCCTCTGCCTTTCTCTTTACTGTTGCTATTTCTCATTTTTCTTTCTGCCAGCTTCTGTCTAACGATAATAGAAATCTAGAGAAGAAAGCTTATGAATGAACAAAACAAAACAAAAAAAGGCAACAAAATTGAAACAGAAGATGAAAGTGTGCATCCAGGATAGACAAAAACGCCCAACTCCTGAGATGAGGCAAAACAAGGCTTTGGCAAAAGGCGAAGGTAGTGCTGCAATGGGGTGTTTGCTTTTGAGCAGAGCAGGAGGATGAAGAAGAGGGTGTGGGGAAGGTATGTACAGAATGCGGTCCTGTTTGTATGCGTGAATGCCATCCACTGCAAAGAAACAAGACAGCTGATGTGATTCTTTCCCCTTGTTATTTGTTTGTTTCTTTATACTTCTATTTTACTTTAAAATTATCAGAACTGTGGTAAGTTGAGAGGAAATGGAAGGTGAAAATGTCTGCTATAGGAACCTGATTTTCTGTATATGTAGGCCTGTGCCTAACTTGTGAGCAAACATTCAAGTGAATGTGACTGTTCACATGAATGTAGTCACTTGTGGGTTTGCATCTTCGCATAATCAGTAATGGATAGTGTTAGAGCACAGAAGATTTAATTCCGACTTGGCAGTGCGGGCTTCATCTTCATCCCATCCCTAAAAGTTATCTTACTCCATTGTGATTTTTTTATTGATGGTCAGTTTTGTATTTAGTCTAAGAGCTCAGCAGCAGTGGATGAGATTTAACTAAATGTCAATATGCATAACTTGTTTTATCTTATTCTTTCATCACAAGAAGGCCTAGTTAGTTCGAATTTCAAAACTGCTGGCATTCAAAAAAAAGAAAAAAGAAAAACAAAAAAAGGCTTTTAATGCCTCTCATTTTTTCCTCCTTAGCATTAAACTGATTAACTTCTTTCCAGAAGAATTGTTGGGATTATGTACTTTATACAGTGGTTTGCTATAAAATTGAAGCATGATGTACAGTTAAGTAAAAATCGGCAAACTGGTCTCTACAGCTACTTATTTGTTATTAGCCCTTTGGAAGTAATTATGGTCTCTAATTTACCAGATGCTCTGATATAATAACTAGCAAGAAGACTTTGCCAGATATTGCTGGTTCAATTAGGAGGAAATGAGTTAAAAAAAAAAATACACAGAAAAACAGGCATAGAATTTTTCATTAACATATTTACAAAATTATGAGGCTTTCTGAAATCAGGATAGCAGGCTGTTTACCCTTACTTATGGTTAAAAATTGCATTAGAGCTCCTGGAAACTGAGAATTTTGTCCACAGGCAGACTGTTTTTACATGCTTTGTGGAGTGTAGCTTAAACAGTTTACAATAGGCACAATACTAGCATATTTCTGGGTATGCAGGTAATCTTCTAAGATTTTTTAACATGCAGTCTGAAAACTGCATTGAAGCAGAATAGTACATTTGGATTTTTGTAACTTAAAAAAAAACAACAAAGTTTTGACAAGATGTACTGATTCTACTGGCCAAATTAGAGTAAAAATATTAAAGGTTTCTATTTTCATGGGAAATTTCAATATTTCTCATAAATACTGAGGCTTCTCTGCGATGACATTTAACAGATATATATCCATTGCTTAGTCATTGTACATGTTTTCTGTGGTAAGGCAGTTCTCATCCGGCCTCTCTGAGAGGAGAGTATAGAACTAAATGTGTAATCACCTTGACTGTGCCAAATGATGTGAATTGGGAAGAAAAAAGAAAACATTGAGGGGAGATGGATGAGGTGACCGTTCAGCTTATCTTCAATTTGATATAGTTGACTGCTGGGGAAAATAGTGATGTGTTTGAATGATTTTGTCATAACAATGTGATTTGTAAAAGTAGCCAAGGGATAAGGGACTGTTTCAGTAAGATAATTGCTTCAGCTGATTTTTTTTTTCTGGGCAAATTTATTTGAAGGAGGCTTTTACTGTGCTACTTGTCTGGACAATTCTAAATCATATTTATTAGTGTATGTTTTGTTTTTTAGTAATCGTTGGAGGTCCCTTGGAAAACCAATACAGGCTGAAGCAGTTCCACTTCCACTGGGGAGCTATAAACGAGTGGGGTTCGGAGCACACAGTTGACAGTAAATTTTACCCAGCAGAGGTATGAGGAAAGATCTGAACAATGCGGATACCAGAGGCTACATCTCAGGCTGTCTGTAACTATTGTGCTTGCTAGAAAGCTCTGTATTTGTAAAGAATTGCAGCTTACTATTAAGGATAAAGCCTGATAGGTGCCACAGCTCATCTACCTTTGTATTAGGAAGTTCATATTGACTATATTTTCTGCAGGAGAATTTGGGCTTAAAGTAAACATTGGCCCCGTCACTGAAAGTTTCAATAATGTTTTCTTCTCCCTGAATGCCCGCAGTGGTAGCTGCTGGAAAAGCCAATAGCAGGCAGCAAAGTATAATTGCTGTTCCAGATCTGTCAGGATGGAATGGCACAAATTGCTTGTCTTTCCTCCTTTTAAAGGGGAAAAGGATCACAAAGCTGACTCTTTCACGATCAGGACAGATACTGTTCTAGCTTAATGAGCTCCCAGGGCCCCGTTGATGTGGTGCAGAGCTGGTAGACAGCAAATGCTGAGGTAAAATGCGCAAACTTGCATCTTGAGTTTAAAAAAAAAAGAGCTTTACATCTGAGCTGCAGTAAGCTAAGAGTTCACATGAGGTGTAGGATCTCTTTTCTTGGGAGTACGGTGAATGTACTACATCTGAGCTGCTGTCTAGTAGACCTCCAAATCTCCCACTTCTTACTGCATTAAAAGCACCTTGTTTATTTTTACTAAACACTTAGTATTTAGTACAGGTCTGATTTCTTTCTGTTTTTATTTAAGAGAAAATGGAAGGCTATTTAATTCTCTCACACATACCTGTAACTCAAGAAACCTGGCACTGCTTACCTTGTATACAGTAACACCCATGTGTATGTGAGCCCAGAGTCCTGGCTAATGTTGGAAAGTTTATTCCAGTTATCAAAAAAAAAAAAATGTTTATGCATCTCTTTAAGTTGTTAATGTACAGCAGAGTTCTATGGTAATATGATGGTGTTATCATGATCACTTTGTTTTAACTCTTACGCAATCATTAAAGTAGCAAAACTTATGTGATCAGGTAAGTACTAAGGCAGAAAGAGAGTCAATAAGAAGGATGAGGCTGAGGGGGAAGAATAGAGATTAACTTGCTCAGGGAGGAAAGTATGACAGCTGTGAACATAATTATACACCAAAGATGGAGAATTTGAAAAGTGATTATTTCTGCGAAAATGTTTCTCTCCTGTTAATGTGTTCATAATGATGCCTGTCGGCTTGGCAAGATACTTACTAGCAGCAAGACTCTGTGACTAAGTTTTGGGACTGGTGTTGGCTGTCTGTTTAATACACAAAGCCCTTCAGGAGAATGCATTTATTAGGCTGTAAGCAGTACAAAGGAAACTTATGTGCAGGAGAAAGTTTGTTAGCATAATAGCATGTTCTGTTCTTTCTGTTAAAACAGATGGAAGAGTCCTTCAGTTCCAGTTATACTAAGCTCTTCTTGTGTCCTTAACTATCACTTCTGTAATCTGTTCCCCCAAAACAAACAAACAAAGAAGGGAGGGGGCGCAAGAAAAGCAGGGCAGTACCATTATTTTCTAATAGCATTTTGGTCTTCATTTTTGTGCTCTCTGATTCCTGTGGTAGCTCACTACAGTGTTGCGACTTGCCAAGGACCAAATCTAGCAAAGATCAAAAGTCAAGTTTCTTGATGTCATTGCTGTGCAGTCTGTGTGTGCTGATTTCTCATTCATTTGTGTTTCAGCTGCATTTAGTACATTGGAATGCTGTTGTATACCCAACTTTTGAAGAAGCTGTAATGGAAGGTAACGGCTTGGCTGTTATTGGAGTGTTTTTAAAGGTAATTTCACTTTGTATAATACTGCCTTCTTAGTTTTATTTGTTAAAGCACATTTAGTACAAAATACCTCTAGATGGCTTTTTTGGTCATCTAAAAAGTACTGATTAAGGTAGATATGTAGAATGTTGGCTTAGTATTCTCTAACTCTTATTAATCTTTTGTAGCTAGGAGCACATCATGAAGGGCTGCAGACATTGGTTGATGCCTTACCAGCAGTTAAACACAAGGTAAGTGTTTTTAAGTATCCCAGCAGTTATCATTCAGCATAGTTAATGGTCATTCAACAAAAATGATACTTTGGGCTTAGCAAAATGCTAATAAATGCTTTCTGAAGTGTCAGTAAAGGACCTGATTGGCATGTAGGGTAAATTATTGAATATACTGGAGAAAAAAAAATGCTATTTTTAAAGGAGGAGATTGTATATTTGGGCTTTCCAAAACAGCTTTCCAGAAGAGCTTTCCAAACATCTTGGTTTAAGAAATGATGCTCTCGAGATAGTACCCCCTTAGAAGGGCATGTACATGTTTAATACTGCCCTCGCTGAAGCCTCCCTTCTGCTGTTGTGAAAACAGATGCCACTGGATTTTTTTTTTTTCTATTTTTTTCTGGAAGGAACTTTCTGTGTTGTGTAAAGTGGTAGTTTATTTCTTGTGTAATTAAGACTTTCTGATTTTTGTTTGGCCTTTGAGGAGATTATTGTCTGCTTGTTTTTAAACTGTAAAATTTTCTGCTAAGGGAATGTGGCACTATCTTCATAGCTGAATTCTGACTTCCACCAGGAGAGGGAGTGCTGTGTCTCTGATAGTGTACGGAAGCTGTTCATGCTCCTCTAGGTGCTCATTCCATTTTGAAAGTACACAGAAAAAAGATGCATCCAAAATATTTCTGGCTTGCAAGCACGCTCAGTTGAAGTTGCTGTGCCATTATTTATTGTAATGAGGATTGTTTTTATCTGAATAAAACATATTTGTGGCTGTGCAGTGGAAACCCAGATAAATGACAAACAAGTCAGTTCAGTGCTAAGAGACCTACAAAAATCTGTAAATATACATCCATTATGAGAATACAGTATTTTATGGCATCTGTATTTGAAGTAAACTCAGGATAAGGTCTTTAAAAATAAAAATAAAAAATAAAAACAGTATCAAATGTTAGTTTCATCAAGCTGCACGTGGGCTGCTCTGAAAGGATAAAGCCTATCTGAGGATAAACAGGATCTTCCTTCCCTGCGTTGCCATTATATCCAGGAAATACCCTAGTAGTAAAATATTTGTGTAGGAAATCGTGGGCTCTGAAGCTCCTGTATGCTGACTGGCATCTCACTTGTAGGAGCACACAGTCTAGAAACATGAATACTTGATGTGCTTTAAATAGAATTTTAGTCTTCTTCCTTCTCCCTGCTGCCTAAAATCATGTAGTGGAAAAACAAAACCACCATTGTTTGCAATCTTTTAAGCATATCTGACAGAACTACCTGAATTTATTCCCTCATTCATTCTTTTTTTTTGGTTCATGTTTGCATTTGGCTCTCACAAAGATACAGTCTGTTGCTCCTTTGCACACCTTTTTTCTCCTGTGCTGAATTCCTGATGGCTTGTCTGGAGGATAGAAACATGTAAATGTTTACTCACTAGCTGCCTCTGCTTCAAACCCAGCTTAACAATTTTGTACAAGTTTGAGGTTTTTAAATTACTATTTTATGTACATTATTGCTAATATCCACAACACATAATTTTGCACATGCAGATATGTACAGTGTTTAATCTCGTTGTTAAGATCTTTAAATCTTCTGTCATTTTTTTCCTCAAACTGCAATTTTTAAAAATAAGTTCTTTCTGGAATTTAGGACACTGTTATTGAGTTTGATGTCTTTGACCCCTCCTGTCTGATACCTTCATGCCCTGATTATTGGACCTATGCGGGCTCTTTGACTACTCCACCACTTACTGAATCGGTCACATGGATTATTAAGAAGAAGCCAATAGAGGTCGATGAGAATCAGGTAAATCTCTTGCTAACATTTAATACAATGCCTGTTTAACTGCCTGCTGCCATGGAGGGGAAGATGCACAGAAGTAGCTGCTTACCAATACCAGTAATTCTCTGTGCATACATAGATATCAGCAGCTGCTTCACATGAGTGTTTGTCTGGGGAGGTATCCTGACCTTAACGACAGATGATATGGAAAGACTTAAGACCTCAGCAGTAAGCAGTTTAAGATGCTTTTTACCAGTTCCCCAGATAGTTTTATCCTGCTCTCTGATAAACAGTGCCTTATACTGGAAACTATGCCTTGAAAACTTATAAGGTTATGTACTAGAACATTGCATAATTTTGCTCTCTTTACCTAAATAGAGTCCTTTTTGTGGTAGGGAGGGAGGAGAAAGGGCAGGTTTTGTGAAGTTGCGACCTCTGCCCTTTTGTGCATATTCCTGATAGTGCTGCATTTGCATAGAAGTCTGGCAGAGCCTACAAGGGCTAATTCTCTGTTCTTCCTCCAAAGGAAGGGCTCCAAAGGTACTAAAGAGATGGCAGCTCTGAGTCCTTCACATGCGATTCTGATGGCCAAAGATAGAGTTCCCATTAGGTTTTCTCCTTTGCCTTTGTAGGCATGTTTACTTGGTAGTTGGCTGTATTGTCCTTTTATTATTTTATTATATTTTTTTTTAATTTCCTTTGAAAAAGCAAATGTAAATACTACAGAAGTAAGTTCAAGTGGAGGAGTTGGTGGTCAGTATTGTGTTCTGAAACCAGCCCTAACTCATCATATGCCCTCTATTGTTTTTAATTTTAGTACTTTGTTGTACGGTGTGATGTTACTCCTTGGTATGAAATAGATGTAGAGATGAGTAAAAAATGATCAGAAGGAGGGCTGATTGGAATTGTACTACAACTGCATTTATGATTGGCAGTTTTCAGGATTTTTTTGTCTGTTCAAAGAAGAGGAATAAATTGAGAGGCCTTACAGCATAGAACAAATCTTGGAGATGGTTGCAAATAAGTAAAAATGAACTATAGTCCAATCTACCAATGTTTTATTTTTTTATGGTTTGAGGCACTGAAAGAAAGTTTCCTCTGCACTGTCCCCGATTTTTTTTTTTTCTGAGACTTTGATTAATAATAAAGTGCAAGTCCAATCACAGGAGGCAAAATACTGATTTTTAATAGAACTTCTGCATGCAGCTAGACCATCTGGAAAGTCAAACATTAACCCTGAAGAATAAGCACGTATGTGATCTTAATGTTTTAGTATACATAAAGGAACAGGACGGGAAGAACTGAAGATTGTAAGAGAGCAAGGAGAACTGAATGCATATCATTTTTTTTTTTTCCAATTCAAACTTGTACTCATTTGCTTTTTCTTGCCTTTTCTTCACTCATTCTTTTATGGCTAGAAAGGCTCATAGTTTACTTAATGTTGTAATGCCTTTGTGAGCATTAAAAATGTGATCTGCACGCTTTAGTCCTCAGTTATAAGCCATTGCGAACAACAACTATGTAGACTGTTGCTTGCTGAGATTGCCTCTTTTCTGGGTGTCAGCATACGCATGTCTGTATAAGATAACAGAACTCCAGGAAGGGCGCAAACTAAGAAGTTTGGAGAGATTTATTTAAAGATAGCATATGTTCCAGTGTTGAAATGGAAATCAGTTCATCTCAGACCTGACACATTTGAAATTGAGTTTGCCTAAAGATGGCATACCATCGACAGCTCATCTTCTGCATTGATATGGATGATGACATCTTTACCAGCAGATAACAAAGAAGTCCCAGAAGGGCATGCTAAAATTTCTTAGAATAGGAATATAATAGTACCTCTGATAATTTCCAAGCAGGAATGACTGTGTTTTGTCATGTACTCCAAAAATTCTCCAGTTAGTAAAGTCACAAAGTTGGCCATTTCTCATTCTCAGCTGGAGGCATTTCGGATGCTGCTCTTTACTTCAGATGGTGAAGAAGAAAAGAGGATGGTAGACAACTTTCGCCCTCTTCAGCCATTAATGAATCGAACCGTCCGTTCATCCTTCCAAAGCAGGCATCCCTTGAATATTGAAGCACAGTGCTCGGACCATGCTCAGCTGATCAGACCATAGATGGCCCATGAAATGTCAGTCCAGATTGCAATAACTGGGTTTTACTTTACCATGTAATTATTTTTCCTTTTCTGCAGCGTGTTTATGCCACATAGTTTCACAGCAAGTTACTTTCAGTTCTTCTAAGTGCCATTTGACCTTCAGTAGAGAAGCTGTGTTTTTTTTATTGTTTTCTTTTTTAAGTGAATAATATAAACTCTTAACAAATTTACTCACTTTAAAGCAGGGATCAATAAGGAATTATTTGAAAGTTAAAGGAAAAATAAGGGCAAGAGATCTTTTTCCTCTTTCTGTCTTCTGAATTGTTCTGTGTCTTTTCAAAAACTCTTTCAGTGACTTGCATGAATTAATAGTCCCAACTAAAAACACAGTAGCAAGCAGTAAGCATGAAGAAGTGAAAAGTCTATTAATACTTACAAAGGTCTTTTGTGGAACTGGGAAGAGAACTATCCTCCCTAGTCGCATACACAGAGATGCCTTATCTTTTTCCTTTTTTCAAAACAACAACAAAAAAACTTGGTGCTTAGAATGACAAGAGGAGAAGGAAAAAAGTGACTTACAGAATATAGCTTGTTTCTGTTACATTGACTGCATGACCCATGTTTGATATGGATGACACAGAATGTCTGCTTTACCTATACCACAAGCCAGATGACTTTTTCCAAAACAAATGTAGAAGCTTTTAATTTTTTCAGCTTTTACTTTTCTGTGTTGATAATGTACCAGGAGAAGAGAGCAGGAGAAGAGAATTCATCGGTATCTCAAGACTGGCAAGAGCAGCGAATTAGGTGAAAATGTCCCATGGATCCCAGGAAATTGATCACATCAGGAGAAAACAAAATTAGAAGGGTAAAAGCTGACCTCCTGCCCCCCCTCAGTGGGATTTCGGGGTAAAAAATTGTTTTTGAAACCTAATCCAGTGCTAGGAGAGTATGGACAAAATGCAGCATTTGGATACTTGAAAGATTTTTTCAGCAACTTGTAGAACGCCAGTGCAACTTTTCCAAACTCTTGTGTTAAGTTTTTCTTGAAAGAGTTACCTACCTTCATGACAACTGGGGACCATGTTGTGTTATAGCATCTTACGGTAACAAAGTTAAGTGAAGGTTGAAACTTAATTGTGGACCAGACAAAATTGTGGTGTAAGTTGATAGTTGTGGAGCCTTGTGCTAAAGTGATGGTCCAATTGCCACAAACATTGTCTACCTCTGAAGTATACTGTAGCCATAATTTTCTTTAGTGCACCTTTCTCAGTGGCTTCTTATGCTTTACTGTATTTAACAGTGTGCCTATGCATGAACTCACGTACAAAATGTATGGTCACATTTTCTGATGAGAAACAGTTCTGCATGTAAACTCATGATGCAATCTTAATTGATTGTATTTAAGGAGTATTTTTGGAGGACAGATATTTCTTGGTCCGTTTCTGCTGTTAACTCCAGCAACCAGTGATCACTTATTTAGTACAAATGATGCCAGGACACTAGCTTGTCAATGATAAATTCAGAACTTTGGAATCAATACTTTCCCATTCTAACTGTTCACTTTAAAAGCACTTTAACACTTTTTAGTGTGACCTTGATGATTTTGAAGCTTTTGAATGTTTCTGTTTAACCAATTAAGTTCCTGCCTTTGCTTCCTTAATGGCTCTACCTCAGGCTTTTGTTGTGTTGTAGCAGTTGTGCCTTTCTCCCTTGGCAATATGGAATGTGCCCGCTTAACTTTAGAGTGACTCCACAGAGTAAATACAAGAAAATCTCTCTTTGCTCCCTTTGTAGTATTATATATATCTTCACTGTGTAGTATATTTAAAATGGCAGTATGTATCTTCAGTTTCATCACCTTTCCCAAGCCCTTACAGCTCGGTTGCACTATACCATGTATGTCTTTGGCATCATCAACCAGATTTTTTTATTGTGTTTCTGGTCCACAGAACCACATCAGTAATGGTTTGCCAGAGAATGACAGGTTCCAAAAACAATTTTAGAAGGGACATCTGCAGGTCTGAAAATAGGAAGAGAATTCTTTTTACTTTCTGCCTGAGTGTACTTGATCTAGTCACTGTTAAACTTGCGGTTTTCTTTCTGTGCTGTTCTTGCAAACTTTTTTTCTGAGGAGGACCCCGTGGAAAAGTGGCAATGACTGGGAACTGGCTGCCTTGCACATACCTTTGTATATCTGAGATTTTTGCTTCCCATTATTAGCAGTTAGGAAAAAAAAAAAATGTAATGCAGTCATCTTAATGTTGCCTTTACATTTCAAAATGCAGGTGACTCAGCAGCACTAAGCTACATATAGGTAGCCTGCATCAACCGAAATATTTAAAACTGCTGCCTTATAAATACTGAGGTGGATACAGTAGAGAGAACTGAAATAGGTTCTGAGAGGTCAGTGAGAAGCCAACTGTTTGCTTTACTAATGGAGGAAAACAGTTGGGATTATAAAGGGAACAACCTGGCTTAATTTGGATCAGTTTGAATTACCAGCTAAAAACATACATGAAAACTTAACATGCTTAAAGTTGCAAGTTAAGACAGCATCTCTGAATTAGTATATAATCTTCCTTATAAGGAACTCTTTTCTTGCGGTTATTAGTTTAAGTCCTCAAAAACAATCAAACCCTCCCTGTCATAAGGGAATGGGTCTTTAAAAAAGCTTCATGCAATTGCTCAACATTTTTTAGTTGCCTTGGTAATTTTCACCAAGTTTTTGACCTTGTTTCACTAGTTAATATAGCTTTGCTGACATATGCAAATACAAAATACATTTTGTTCTTAGGGAACTACTGTGGGTAAATGTTTAATTTTCAGATGTTTTGTGATGCTGTAGCATGCTCATATTCAACTAAGTTCTCATTGGTCAGGTTTGCTACACGGAAGGAAATTTCCTTCCTATTCGTGTAAATCTCTTTAACATGCTAACCACCAAGCAGATGTCTGAGATGATGTTGAATATTCTGTTGTCAATGATCTAAGATTTAAAATTCTCGTAGAGATTTACTTATTTTTTTAAAGTATTGTCATGGAAGTTTTGTTAACGAATAAGTGTATTATCTAGTCATACAGTTAAGTTATACTCCATATATTTATATAAAATCGCATCTAAATATTTTGACATAAAATTAATTTCAGTTTCAGCACTGAGTTTCGAATATATGTGGAAACAGGGTCAGCATAGAAAAATTTAACTGGACTGTGCTACAAAAATAAGCTTTACAGGGATTTTCTTGTACAGTTATTGTGCTGCTTTTTGAGTATTTGTTGTGTTTACATGTTAGTGTTTTAGCATCTCTGGTACAGGTGGACAGTATCCCAGCTGCAGTGCAGATTCTTGTTGAAATTAGCAGACTGGAAATAAAAAGAAAGGGGTTTTTTTTTTTTTTTTGGTCTTGTTTGGTTGTTTTTAGTTGTTTTTTTTGTTGTTGTTTGTTTTTATCTTTTTTTCTTAAACTTTTATGTTACAATGACTGCATTGGCCTTGTGAAAGCTAACTTCAAGGAGAACAAACAATTCTGTGTGCATGTACATGTATACACAATCGTAGATGGGATATAATTCTTTTGCCTTATTCTTCCAGTCACATAGGGGGAAAACCAGTTTGATTTAGTTGTTGGATATTAGCTAATATTTGTAGTGACTTCGCACAACTTAGTTAAACTGTGTTTGAAAGGTGTCTGCATAGGAATCTTCAGTCTCTTCTTTTAGATGGTACGACAGAGAAGGGTCAAAACAGACAATTGTATTTGTGTTTGCATAGCAATCACTTCGGTTACTTAATACTGTACTGGGAGACGTTCCTGTGGCAGTAAGTGCTATGAATTAAAGACTGTAGTGGAAATCATTTTGAGGAGGGCTTGTTGAAATGAGAGCAGAAGGTTTTTGAGTGTAGATCTGCATCTGTGTTGGTCCAACCTCCTGTCAGAATTGTATGAAATATTGCTCTTAACAGAAATCTTGTTCTTAGTGACTTAATAGATGGAATGACTTTAATTGGCATTGGATGTTTGATCCATATTCCTACATTCAAGAACTTTCGCACCAGTGCACTTCAGGTGTACACCACCACATACATCTGACCAGTCTTTTGTTGTCTTCTGTTATGGATGGCTTGCACTGGTATTTTTACCACAAGTCTGACAGAAGTGTATCTTTTGGCTTTGAAAACTATAGAAATGAAGATTGCTTTGATCTCACAAAAGTCTGTTGGGTTTTAGCATACTGGAATTGTACACTGCTTACTTTTGAAGGAGGGTCCCTTGTCCTGTTCAACTTCCTTGTCAATAGTGTTTGCTCTAAAATTCGAATACCTTAACTTTGAATGTCTTAACTTGTATGTGTTGGCACATCTTTACTTTTTTTTTCTTTGTGTATCTTGTTTTCATGGCAGTTATTACATTGCATATTTTAATGTATGTTATCTACCTAATCACAATTTACTGAAATAATTGTCTTTGTGGACTACATATGTAATGGGAAATGCTTTTTATGCCTAGGATACAGGCCTTTCTTTTCAGTTTTTACTTGATGTAAAGAAACTTGTAGCTGCTGTATTTTTAAACTGTTAAATTAGAGTGCAACTATGCAATAAAGAAACACAGGGAAACCTGTGTCTGTATTCCATTGTGTAATTAAGCTCTCCAAGTTAAAAAGTAGATTTTCTGTCAAGAAAATAATATAATTCATCCTTCAGAATGAAGCAGTTCATTATGAGTGGAATCTAATCACGTCAGACATTCTGTGATACTTCAATGTATGAAAGACTCTGCTGAACCGTATTGTAATTGGAATGAAAGAACAATGACCTCTGTGTTGCAGCTGTACTGATGGAAGGATATCTACTGATTTGTTGCATTCAGCTAGATGCAACATGCTGTCTAAAGTGGGTTTGCAACTTTTTAAGATCTTTACCAAATGACCTCATTTGATGTTTAGCATTAAACTCGACCTAGAGAAACCGTCAACTAAGTTTCTTTATTGTGTAATTAGTGGTGATAAAACTGAGGATCTGCTGCGTGGTGTAACTCGCAAGAGTTTCACATTTAGTGATTTTGCAGTGCTTCTACTGTTCTGGCTTTAAGAATCTTCTTGAATAACCTAAAAACAAAAAAGGCTTTGATTAAAATAAATTACTTTTACTAATAATAGCTGACTAATAAGGTAAAATAAACATTAATTCATCTGTCTGACTCACAGCTAGCCAGGCTTATTGTCTAGGTATCATATAGATATGTTATGCTAAGCTGAATTTATTCAAACAAGTTTCCACTTCTTCTGATGGAAGAGTAGGAGGCTATGTTCCTGGTTAAGGAATTCACCCCTATACATAGTTGTAGACAATACTTTTATGTAAGGACTCCAAAACTGTGGTAGGCCAGCCATTTCAGTGGGAAGAAAGATTGGCACAGGTTAAGAGTAATGCCTGTTCCACTATTACTACTTAAGGGTTCCAGACGCTACCACCACTTCTACTTTACCTGACAAAAAAAGCTTAGACACTCTTATATTAGTATAGCTTGAGCCACTGGTTTAAGAAATAGCTTATTTGGTTCCAGTAGGATGTCTTATTTTGATCAAGGCAGCTCTCCTGATAAATAGTTAAGAACATACACATTAATTCTAACATGACCCATTTACTTCTGATATTGGTAATTATTTGCCTTTCTGACAAATAATTTTTTCTGTCTTTCTTTTTGATGTGACAAACTTGAAGTGCCTGAGTATTAGCATATGGAGAACTGATTGTATAATCAAATCGTCTTCAAAGATTCTGCAGAATAACTTGGGGGCCTGAAGAGAGTTAATGTTCGCAGTCAGAACTGATAATAATACTTAGCATTGGTGAAGTGCTTTGAAGATACAAAGCGCTATCTGAACACACCCTAACACCACAACTGCAAAGCAGGTATTTTCTCAGTAGTACAAATGGAGAAACAGTTGCAGAATTAACTCTGGTTAATTTGTAATACAGTCAAGTAAGTGGTTGACTTCAAATGTGGCAGTTCAGTGGTAGTTGTGCTACTGCTCCACTGCTTCTTGATTGTGGGATTTCCGAACAGAAATGATATCAAAACCGAGCCTGAAGTCTGCAAATTCTTAGCTGCCAGTCTGTTAAGAAGTTCCCTTTTGGAAGAATTGGATGCAGAGAGAAAACGATAACTTGGTCCCATTCTAGTGAAAGCTAATGGAAGTGTCTGTGAATTAGCTGTAATATCAGGAGTAAAATACCAATTGTCAAGTAGTTAATTTATTTGTCTTGAGGTAATAACCTAGTCTAGAGATGAAGTAAATCTGTTGAATGATTTTGTTCACTCAACTGTGCAACTAAATTTGAGTGTTCTTCTGAAAATGTCTGAAGCATACATCTTGCTCCAGTTCCAGTCTTGTCTGCTGGATCCTCATGTAGCAAGGCTAGCACACAGACAATCCTGTATGTAGTAGGTACTTGTTTTTTTTCCTAATCATATGGTCCTGTGAACGTTTTGCCTAGGATAAATGAGATATGGTAACAAGTAAGTGTTGGTAAATCTTACTTTGGAAAATAATCCGTTTAGATTACAATCATATAGCCTGTGTGATAGGGCTAATGTTAAGCTGGTAGGCTGAAAAAAATGGTTTGGGATTTTCAGGAAAATTGTGTAATGTCGTCCACAATGTATTGCTGTTTGTTTTTAATTAATTTTCATAGTCTATGCAATCTCTTCAGGATCTAATTTTTGTTTGAAAACTAGAAAAATGTGGTCGGTTCAAGTGTAATTTTTGTCTATGCTTTCTTCCTAAATGCGGATGCTTATATAAATTGAGAAACGCTGAACGATTTGAGGTCTTTATGTAGTTGTGGTGAACAGCCACTAGGTGTCACGTTCTGATAAGTGCTTCAGGAAGCTGCTTGAGAGAGCCCAGCATTCCTCTGATGGTTGGAAGTGGTCATGATGCCAATTACCTGTGCAAGTTACCTGAAAACGTTACTAAAATGTTGCATCTTTCCCAAAAATGCAGATCTCACGTTTCTCAGAGCTATCTTCCAGAAAACCTCCTGACCCACCCTAATGCCTGAAACTTGCAAGGAGGAGCGTGGTATGGGGAGGAAGGACACCGACCTTGGGTTTTGGAGCTTGGGTGCGAGCTCTTGTGTAACACCAGCTACTCACGTGCTGAGACAGCTCCTCAAAGGTACTGCTTCCAGCTCTCAGTGGGAATGTTTGTTGCTGAGAGTCCAGGCTTCTAGGCTTTAGCCTCTAACTTATCTCCTATCCCAAAAGGACAAGAGGGAGTCTGAACTTGTTAAAGAATTGGCTCCTTAGGCACTGTTGTGAAGTTGCCTTGTGAGTCTCCTTGGATGCAAATCCCATGCCCTCATTGCGATAGCGTGATGGAAGTTGCTTGTTTTGCCCGCGTGCTTGCCAGATTGGCTTTTTTTTTTATAACGATTTTGGTGATCCTGGTTTAAGAAATGTCAGGCAGATGTCTGCAGTGCCTCTGCAGAAATGAAGGTGACACAGGATCTAGATCTTGGTCTGTGCTTGCGTAAATTATGCTGAACTTCGGGTCCCGTCCCCCCCCGTCCGCCATGTTGTGCTGTGTAAGAGCCCAGTCTAGGCGGGAGAATGAATGGGAACAGAACTCCCTTCCCGGCTGGCTGCCCCGCTCGCTCCGGGGAGCCGGGGGCAGGAGCGGGGGGGACCGCTGCGGTCCCTGCGTGTCCCCCCGCTCCTGTTTGGCTTCTCGGGGCGCAGCGAAGGGCGGCGGCGGATGGCGTGCGCGGTGCCCGCGCCTTGAAAGAGATCCGGCGGTAAGGGGCGGACAGTGGCACCGCAACCTCCCCTCCTCCTCCTCCTCCTTCTCCTCCTCCCGGAAAGGAGGCCGGCCCCGCTCCGGGCTGCTCCCCGCCTAACCGGGAGGCGCTCGCCGCACGCCGCCCACCGCCAACGGAACAAAAGGGGCGGCTGCATGGTGGTGGCGGCGGAGCGCCCGGCCGCGCCCGCTCCGCTCC
>VXAA01004763.1:45537-103226 GCA_013399115.1 Anseranas semipalmata
GCTGGAGGGGCGCAGGAGAACGGCTGCGCCCGCTCGCCCTCGCCCCCCGCCGCCGAGGGTGAGGGGGTGGCCCTGCAGCGCTCCATCACGCTGCTCAACGGCGTGGCCATCATCGTGGGCACCATCATCGGTTCCGGCATCTTCGTCACCCCCACCGGCGTGCTGCGGGAGGCCGGCTCGCCGGGGCTGTCGCTGGTGGTGTGGGCCGTCTGCGGGGCTTTCTCCATCGTGGGTGCCCTCTGCTACGCCGAGCTGGGCACCACCATCACCAAGTCCGGCGGGGACTATGCCTACATGCTGGAGGTGTACGGCTCGCTGCCCGCCTTCCTCAAGCTCTGGATAGAGCTGCTCATCATCCGGCCATCCTCGCAGTACATCGTGGCTCTGGTCTTCGCCACCTACCTGCTCAAGCCCATCTTCCCCACCTGCCCTGTGCCTGACGATGCTGCCAAGCTGGTGGCCTGTCTCTGTGTCCGTAAGTACCTGCAGCCCACAGCCAGGCCCCGTGGGTGCCCGCTGTCCTGCTGCCCCACGTGGCTCCCTGCTCACCAAATTCCTCCTGCCTTCCCCAAAACTCTGCCCACACCCCAGCCCTTTGCTGTGCCCGAGGTACGCCTTTGCTTCTTCCCCGCTCTGGCTGCGGGCTGATTTTTGATTCATTTTTGAACGGTGTGAGTAGAAGACACGGTGCCATCCCAAACGATCTGAGCACAAATATTCTCCAGCTGGCAGTTCTGGGCTAGAGAGCTGCTGTGATTTCCAGAACCGCAGCGAGCGTTTTGGTTGTGCTCTGGGATGGAATTTCTGCTGCCCCCCTCAGCATCCCGGCGCGCTGCTGTGCTGCGGGGCCACTGCGTGCGGGCAGGGATGAGAGCAACGTGCAGCTGGTGAACTGCCGTGGCTGGGAAATTATCTGTCACCAGCAGCCGGTGCTGAACGTGGGCTGCGCTGCACCATCCACGTGTTTTCAGTACCAGTTTTGAGGCGTTTCTCAGCTTGTGAGTGCACCGATACCATGCCTGAAAGGTGGGGTTTGGGGGGGTTTATTGTTTTGTTTTTCTGCTAGCAAATGTTATTTCTCATGAGCAGTTGCCTCACAGAGGAGTTCATTCATGCCATGATGAACTTAGGGCTATTGATGTCTCTGCTGTGGCACATGCTGCTGCAGTTCTCATCTTTTCTCTGGTATTTTGAGGTCTGTGGCTTTGCCGGTGAAGCCGCATTTTGCTTTCCTCTGGTGATTGCAAAGTCACCCCATCCAAATTCCCCATTCTTTAAATACAGGACCATTTTCTGTCTTTCTTTGCTTTTTTCCTAGTCCGTGTTCTACTCCACTGGTAGCTCCTGTGCCATGGTAAAGAAATATATTCAGAGAGGATCTAATTTATTTATTTATATTTATAAAACATTTATTTGGTGTCCAAAGTTAGTTGTGTGATTTTTATTTTTTGAGGTTGTGAAGAGAAGTCTGTTTGTGCTGTCCAAAGGGAGATTGTGTCAGTCCTTCACCTTCTGAGGATCACAAGCATTCGGAAGTTGCAGCACATGGTCACTGCGGGAAGATACATTATCTGTAAATGTCTTCACTCACACACTGACCTGGTCTTTTGATAGATACTTTATATGACTAGCTAGCAGATAGAATAACATAAGTAAAAGGCAGGCCAGCAAATTGTACATTTCTGGGACAAGACTGAAATTTACTCCCAGGATAAATTTTTAGGAATGTCAAGGCAACTAGACAGGCATATAGGCTTTCCTTTCAAACTTTTAACAAAATGGAGTGCATATATTAAGAAAATACAGTCACCCAACTAAGAAAGATGTAGCAGGATTAGAAAATAGTTCTGCTGATTGGTTTCTTGCATCAAAGGGCCTTGTGAAAAATCTGCTTTTACAGCTTTCTTGTTTGTCTGCAACATGTTTTCTTCAGTGACACAGAAAAAGGGCATGCATATACATGGTGTTCACATTATTTATTTGCTGAGAAGCTAACAATTAGGGAGTTGATTGGACTTTCTTACTGTTTTATGTTAAAGTTTTGCTGTGCAAGAACGTACTGTAGTTGACAAAATCTTTGAGAATGTCCCTAACAATAATTAACTTCTCATCTGCAGGAACTTCGCTGAAAGAGTTGGGATCAGGTGTCTCTGTTCCCATCTTACTGATAAGAAAATAAATACAAGGGTATAGACTTGCCCATGGCAAAATCTCTTCAGTGACAGGGTGGATTGCATCATGAAACTTCTTGATGCCAGGTCTCCTTCCTGCTTTTGCTTCTCTAATAAGTAGTGTAAGTGTCTGCAACTTTCTTATGCTAGCAATTAGTAGTTTTCCTGAAGCAGAATTTGTTCTTGAACCTTTACCTTGAAATGCCAAAGAAAAAGTTGCTAGTTCCACAAGTGTGCATCATTTCCATGTGTTTCTTCTTAAAGTTTACTCCCACCACCCCTGGCTACTAGTTTGTTTATGCTTCGGGTTAAATCTTTCTTTGTCTCCTCTGCTTTAAAAGGTTAGTTCATCGTGCATTGCCTTCAGCAAGTTAGTTCTCTGTAACTTTGATTTCTGGAGTTAGCTTCCCTAATGTCTGGTGCCAAAACCACATCATGAAATGGGAACAATAAATGGAGTAAATCTGGTCCAAGATCTAAGCGAGTCACACACAGCTTCTATGGACTAACAAGCTACTTTGTGACGTGGTTGTTCCAAACGTACCTCTACCCAGTGACTTGGTGTTTTTTTTTCAAGAGCCCTCAGGTAGGAAAAATGGCCTATTTGGGCATATGCTCTAGAGCTTATGTTACTGAGTTATCTCAAAGAGGGAAAGTGGTTTGGGAAGCAGCAGAGGAATCTGGGGCCCTGAACGGTTGAAGACTTATGCAGGCAAAGCCCAGCCATCTAGAACAGTACCAGCTGTATTTGGAAAGTTTGTATCTCAACATAAAATGCAATTGACTGTATGGTTTCTAATAAGAGGATAAATATGAAGGTATTTGTTTCCGCTTCAAGTGTTACTGGTGTTGAACGGTTGAATAAATTATGTGTTGTTCGGTATTTGCCACCATGGAATACAGAAATTGAATTCCTAGCCATTAAGATCATCTAAATAAATCACAGTCTTGAACGAAAGAAAAAATAGTTGGAAGAGGGAATTTTGTTCCTCTTAATGTGCTAAAGAAAACAAGGTGGGTGGTAAGTAGAATTTAACTTCAAATAGGTATTTTCTGTAATCAAGATTGTAATCTACAGTCAGTTGGTATGCAAGACATGTTCCACAAGACATCATGAATGCTTATTAAGGTTGCCAAATAAATGTGTGAGAATTCACTATAAAGAGGTTTTCCTGTAGCAAGATGGGTCAAGCTGTTCATTAATGTGGCTTATATTATGTTCACTGTGAAACAGCTAGTGCTCCTTAGTTGTAGGAATTTGCAGGTAGTTTAATTAGCAGTTTTCAGGCTGTAGGTTACTTAAGTAGCTCATAGTCACATAAACTGCATGTTATTTAATGTGGATGATTATGTCTGATACTTCTAAGGCTGATTAAATCATAAAAGCAAATGCTAAAGGATAACAAATGCAAAGTCCACCTGGTATCTAACTCTTTTAACAGAAAAGGTTTGTGAAACTGAGAATTTTTGGATAGGCATGAAAATCCAAGAGTCATTTGAATTCCCCCAAATATGATCTCTTGTAAACCAATTTTACCCCTTTTACAGAGGATGGAGGGACAGTTACTAGGTTCTGTTGATAACATCTATGTTATAGTATCAGTATTCTACATGGCAAAGAATTAAACTACTGAGGACTCTGTACTCCATGTATCATGTGCACATCTGGTTAAATGAGAATCCATTGTATTTGTTGGTTCCTCTTTTCTTCTCTTGAGGAAGCATCACAATGGAACATACATTTGCACTACACTTCTGAAATACTTGTATCTTCTTCTGCAGTTTTCTACAATTTATTTTGACTTTGAATTAAAAAAAAAAGTATACACACTTTAACAGAATACTTAAGTAGCAAGTGTGTTTTTGAAAACTTGTTTATATATGTTGCAGGACCAGCTTCGTATAGCAGAAGCAGGATCATGTAAAACTGTTCCATCCTGTCTTTTTTTCTATTGAAGAGGTGGTGTCCAGGTAATAGTTTGAATAATGATGTGGAACAGCATACAATTGAAAGTGCATCTCTGATGTCTTAGTGCTAGTAGGTCAGATTTTCTTCTACAACTGGCTGCCACTTCTGTTACATTTCTTAGATTGGAACTGATAAATCTTAACAAAAATCATGAAAAATCACAGAGCACAGCCCAATACACAGTGTATGTTCTGGAGATGGCTCGAGGATGGGGATTTTCAAATTATCCAGTTAAAGATAACATATGTATTTCTTATTTCCAGCTGTTAATTTGAAGATTTCCTACGTGTGATAGGTCTTTGAACTGTAGTACAATAAATTCCCCGTAGATAAGGGAGATAGGATAATGTTGCTTCCAGACGTGAACTCGTTCTTGCTTAGTGTTTCACAAGTGCCTTAACTGTTCTTCCTACACACATTCATATACACAGCCTGCCACACACACCCTGCGTGCTGCATAACAGGTTATTCTATACCTGACAACATAATCTACTCCACAGAAGCTTGAGAAACTCTGCCAGCTGCATATACTTTTTACTCCTGATCTTCAATGTCAAATGAGTGATTTGGCTATTAGCTTCTGAAGCCTTTTATCACTTATTAATTACATATGCTAATCTGGCACTAATAACCTCAGTATTGCTGCAGCAATATCTGCTACTGCCAAAGCTACAGTATTTTAATCTTCCTGCAAAGTTCTTTAGTCTTCCTTTGCCACTTCTGAAATATTAGTTTGGGCACTCCTTCTGCAAGCATGGAATTCCACTAAAATGATCGTATACTTGTCATTTGTCTCTTCTGTTATGAGCAACCTAATAGTGGAAGAATTAGTAGCAGTCAGTGCAGAGTTGAGTTGTATCTAATAGCACGTGTTGTATGGAAGCTTAAGTGCCTGCCGCCTCCCTGAGTACATGGTGAGTTAAAGGAGGAGAATGGTATCAAATCTAGGGTTTGGCAAAAGTGTGTAAGCACGTGCCTTGAATGCTTGCCAAATTATAGCCGTAGTCCATAAGTGAATATTCAATGGCAGCGTCTCAACTAGAAACTGCTTGTGTTGAAAGCAGGAACGTCTTTGTCTGGTACTGATGTTTTACTTTAAACAGCTGGTCAAACAGCTAACCAGATTTAAAGTGAAGCTCTGGGTGGATTTTGAACTCATCAGGTATTAGATGGTAAGCAAAGCAAGCAGAACATATATGTTATACTTGTCTGTTTAAGATGGGTTTATTCCACAGAATTGATGCTTGGAATTAATCTGCCAGGCCAAGCAGGGTGTGAAGCTTTGAAGGCTTTTTTTCTTTCTTTGAGAAAGGTGGATTAAATAGCTAAGCTGCATCTATAAATGTGAACTTGTTTGATCAGAACGGAAGGAAGGGGTCTTTGTAGAATCCCTGCTGTACAGCTAATGTTGCAAAACAGAGATTGTTTTTTTAAATCTGCATTTAATTAGAGAGAGTAGCATTAATGAAAATAGCCTCTGACACTAGCAGGACTCTCCTGAAATGGATGAGGGTTTGGAGGACTCTTGTAACACAGCAAGCAACTACTGCATTTCTTGGCACCCCTCTCTTGGCTCTCACAACAAATGTCCCATTAAATTTTATTATATTTGAATGATTTACGTTACCACTGAGATCCTCTGGAGTCTTACTCTTCTAACATGAACAAATTGGGAAGGCTTTTTCAGAGAAACTCCCCATAATCAGTCTAATTCAAAGCAACATTGCTAAGTATTTCAAGTATTCCAGTAGTCTCGCAGTCCCGATGTCAGATGTGGCCAATAGATCAAATGCAATGGATGAGGAAGCAGTTTCTTGCCAGGCAGCATACAGAGCTGAATTCTGGCCCCCTGCATGGCATTGGTAGCATGATTTCAATTAAAACCTGCCTGGAATTTTTCATTAAGTTCATGACCCAGGATTTAGCACTTAATGCTGAAGTTCAGTCGCCTTCCTGAGGATTTGTGGAACCTAATTCAGTACAGCTAGGTGAAGGTGCTTCTGCGTAAGCGTAGCATAATTGTGGGCCAGGTAAGAATCCATGTTTTGTAGGTCCAGTAGCTGACCATCTGTTTGGCAAAGATGGTGATATATCTGTGGGGCTTAATGTACACACAAAATACTAGTAAGATCCTGTTTGCTGTTTAGAAAATATCTCATACGAAATGATGGAAATGATGTTCAGCTCGTGATCCAGCCTCTGCAGTATCTGCATACCCGAAATTCTTCATTGAGCTCTTTCTTTGGGCAGTCCCTGGTGCCTTTTTGCCCTGTGCTGCTCTGGGTTGGCACAGCACTTAAAAGAGAGATGGCAAGTAAGTGCTTGTTAATTTAATCTTGCAGAATTCTGGAAATTTGAGGGTGCAGAAGCTTCTGGGAGCTGTGATACATGATGAAGTGCTCACATTATCCCCCTTTGCGCTAAGTTCTCTGTGTGCCTTTTCCAGAGGCTTCCTGAAAGCTGGCTGGGAGATGGCGCTGTGACAGTGGCCAGCTTTCCAGTCCCTCTCTTAATGGTCCTGTGCAACATGAATTGAAGCGAGAAGCATTCTTTTTCCGTGGATGGTGGTTCTTCTGTTCCTTCCCACCTTGTTTGGAGATGGTTATTGTCACACCTGTCTTGTTGCTAACCCTCTTCTTCCTCAGTCCAGTGTATAGATACCTCTTTCTGGGGCCACGTGCTCCTTTCCAATAGCCTCATGTGTCATTAAGCCTTTCCCTTCTACAGACTGATGGCAGTAGCTGTCAAGTTTCTCCAGGGACTTGTCCTTGAAATATCTGCAAATATCTGAAATATCTGCAGAGGTTTTCTTTCTGTCTTTTCTCTCTACCACTGTGCAGGGCATAAGGCTTCACTCAGTATCTATCAAGTTGAAATTTCCCTAACCATTTTCTGTGTACATCCTTGTATGTATGTCTCATGTTAGACTGTGCTACTAGAAATAGATACCTGAGGCTACAGAGAGGCTCTGTGGCCTCACAGCTGCCTGAATATAAGGTGTTTTTTTGGGGGGCCTTAGTAAATAAAGCTATTGATTTCCCAGTGGTTTAAACTACTGTAGTCAGTGTAGTGTCCTTATTTGTTTGTACTATGTAGAGTAACTCTTATTTTTGATGTGTCTAACCTCTTGTGGGCTTCGGCAGCAGTTCTCACCAGGCAGCGTGTTCCCTTTAAAGCTTGTGGACTACTTTGTTTCTGTGCCATGTACTGGTGTCATCCCTGTGGTTTGTTTCTTGGTGGCCATGTTCTAAGCTTGCCTTGCCTCTGCTTGAAACCTGGTTGCACTGTCCTTGCTAGAAGACAAAACTGTGCTTGTCCACCATCTGCACTTTACAAAGAGAGAAAGGAACAGCTTTTGCTATAGGATGGGGCAATGGAGAGGAGCCAGGAACTGTTCTGTAAGTAATTGCAAGGAGAAAAACATCATCATCCCGTGGCAAGTGGTAAATGGAAGCATCATCTTAGGATTGTAAGGACAAAGCACTTTGGAAATGTGTAAGATATAAACATTGCATGATTCATTCTCTGTGTGTGGACAGTGTTACAGTCCCTGTTTTCCTGGTGGGGAAGCTGAAGTGGAGCATTTCCCTTCGTTTATCCTCTTTCTTTCTCGCAACGTGTTCCACAGATTCCCTGCCCTTCTATTCCTTTTCATTTTGGTCTTGAAATATCATGAATAGGAATCTATGGATAACCTGTAGTACGTTAATTGAGTTTGTGTATTAAAACAAGCTGCTTACATACATTCATCTTCATTATAGAGGTGTATACAGAATTATATAGGAAGCACTGCAGACCAAGACCAAGGAAACATATAGGAAATGAAATAAAGGACAAAATTGATGTTGTGCAAGGCTCCCAAGGTAGTATGTAACCTCACATGCAGCATGAAGGCAGCTATACCAGTACCTCAACAGTTCCTACACCCATTTCAGAAGCGTTTCACCTGAAAAGCTGCTGAAGATCTTGGGTAGGCATTAAGCAAACTGTCTCCCTGTCAGCAAGTTCCATAGGCTGCTGGAGCTGGATCCTTTCTTCCCCTGTGACTGAGTGCACAGAGCTGTAGATCGGCTGCTTGTCCGTTTGCATTTTTTCAAATGGAACCACCCTAAGCACCATCTTTACTCCATCTCCTATCCCCAGCCACGTTCCATTACCCGAGAAAGCTGCAGCCCTGCCCTTTTCTAAAGGATAATTGCCAAGACCATTGCATCATAAATGCCAAGCCCCGGTTTACCTGTTTTAGGGCTCCATTCATATACTGTTTGCATTGAGCAGAACCACATGCCCACAGGGGAGCTTTACTACATCCTGTCCTTGCCTTTTAGACACGGGAGATGTTGTTACATATAGTGCATTCATCAAGGCCTTATTCTATGTGGGGATTGTCACAGTCCCTTTCTGTATCTGCTTTTTAGCGATTTATTCCCATTGTCACCCAGAAATCATGTCTGAGAGGGATCTTGGAACTTGATACCATGAAGTTCAAAGGAATATGCCCATAAAATATNGTTTTAGTCAGTTTATCCTTCGTTCCTATCAGTGTAATGGGGAAATTGCCCGTGAGTGCCAGCAGAGCAGGTTGTGACATGCCTGAAGCCATTTGGGACTACTAGGGCAGCATAAATAATTGAAACTGGACCCACTGTGGTCTTTACAAAGCCGAACTTCTCTTTGAAAGCCCCTGGCTGCCAGGTGCTATTACCTTCACCTGCTAGGGGTGGCTTGAGTGTCTTGGAGTGAAGCTCACCTAATAGCTAGGCTATTTCATGCAAGAAGTCACTGGAAGAGATGAAGGGGTACATAGTACTTTGTGAGCATGTTCTGTTTACAGCAGTGAAATACTAGTGTGTATCTTTTCTACTTCTACCAAGGATTTAAAAAAAAATGGTACGCCCTTTGACATTTCTGCAGCACTCTGGCTCCTATTATCTGAATTATGTATAGTCGTCCGAGAGGGGCTGCTGGATCAGACAGATTGTGTCACTTTAGATTGTGCTGGAATTCTTATTCCTAAAATCATTCCTGAGAACAGCCCCAGTAGGTCACACTGAAGGACTGCCTCGCTGCAGAGCTGGTTTCTGACAACAGCCAGCAGCAGTAGCTTTAGGAAAGGTGCTACAGAAATTAGGACAGTGTAGTCTGATCTTTCCCTGTACTGTATCTTTGTGCTGATTTATAGTGTAGCTGTGGCTGTGAAGCGTTCCCTGTTGTTCATGTAAAGCAGTTCATTTGAGGTGAATGGAGTGACGCCAGGAGTCCCTCAGCCCCTGCTTCACAGGGTAGCATCTCAGATTAAAGGAATAAAAAAGGAATAAAACTTTGTGTTTTAAGAAACCCTAACCCTCTGGTCTCTGACAAGTTGAGCAACCACTGGAATTTGTCTTGGAGTTTTACTGAAAAAGTACTTGGTCTGTTGCTTCATGTTGGTGTCTGTATGATGCTTTGTGGTGAGAGAGACTTTTTTTGTTTTGTTTTTTTAGCCTGTCTTATGTTGGAAGACATTTAAGTGTAATAATTTTACCACACTCGTTTAGGAAAGACAAATATTATTACATGGTGGGAAAAGCAAAGCAGAGAGATTGTGACTTGAAAGACTCTGAATCATGACTGGCATGGAAGATCTCAGCCCTATTCAGAGTCTCTGGCCCTAAGTGTTTTCTTATTTTTACAAAGCCTGTTTATCTGGCACCGATATGTTTTTAAGGGCTGAATACTGAAGCTTCTGTTGCTTTTCAGTTTTGGACTGTGTAGAAGCTTTTGCCTTTTATGTACACCACTGCAGTCCCACAGCCCAACTAGCAGACTTCATACAGAACCAGAACATGAAAAACGATCAGTAGTTAATGTGCAGGCTGAACCAGCTATTGTCAAAGAAACAGAATGCCTAAATGGGGAAGAGAATGTAAATGTTGCACCTCTAAGGGCTGTCCTCACTAACGGGAAAAGTGTGCTTTTAGATGTGTTAGCTCATCCTTTAAATATCCCTCTGTAAACAAGGAGAGTTTTATTTTTAGCATAATCGCTGGTCGAAGTGAATCCTGGATCCTCAGCTCCCTCCCCGTCCTCCCCATTAGGATTCACCAGGGGTGTTTTCAGTAGATGAATTGTCATACGTGTTTAGTGGTATTTCACAGTTGCCTTCTCTCCTCCTCACCACCTCCCTGTAGTGCAGACACACACAGTAAGTTATCTTGCTATCTATTTTAGTATTTTTTCCTCTCCTGTATATCTGGACAACGTCCCTTTTAGCGTGTTGGTTGGAGGCAGATGTGTCCCGGTCTCTTGCTGCGAGGTGACAGAGCTGTGACCCTGCTGACCGCTGACCGTGCTGCCCTGCCGCTTGATGCTGAGAGGCCTCCGAGTCTGGGCACGCGGTGTCTTCCCACTGTGGCATATCTCCCTCGAGCAGCACGTGGTGGAGGGACCATGCGATAGCGGGTTACGTTTGGGGGAGGCAGCGTGACTGGTGTGAGCACTGTTCCTCCTCGCTTGCTTTCTGCTGTGTGCTGGAGCAGGTCAGCCAAAACATAGCTCGCGCTGTGCTGTGACCTGGGAGCCTGCGGCTGGGGATGGCCTTGCCACTCTGGGTCACTTCAGTCTCACCAACTTCAAATGCCCAGACACTCTCAAAGTGCCAAATGGGCTTGGAAAACATGATAGCGAAAAAAGGGAATCTGAAATTCCTTATTTACTTCTGGCTTTCGTTCCTGTAGTTGAAATTGGGATCCTTGCTTTTCTTTGTGAAATTTCCCTCTCTCTCATTTTTCCAAACTTCATACTCTCTTGTGTTCAAATGACACTAGGTCCTGGGGCTTTGCAAGGGAGAGAAATAAAGCCAATGATCCTGAAAGCAGGCATCGTGTTCTGGGACACGCAGACTGCTGTGCTGGGACTGGCTTTGCTCTTCCCCGCCTAAAGATCCCCTACAAGCTATTTCTGCAGCCCGTAGCTGAGCTGTACGTGGGAACTTAAATCCGCTTAACCTGGTGCGTATCGCTGGTGTGCTGTGGCTGTAGCTGGCTCTTAGACCCATGTGTGAATGAATGATGCAATTTGTGTCCCTTCTTGCCTGTGTGTGCTCTGAGTCACCAGGAAGTCCTGTCGCTCTGTGGCACTCACTCGAGCGGGAACTCTGAGTCTAATCATTGCCGTCAGACCCAGAAACTGGAGTCCCTGAAGGCCGGGCTCTCTGAAGGCAGCCGTGGGTGTGTCTGAGCGTGTTCCTAAGTTCCAGCAAGGCTATTCCCAGCTCTGCTGCGGGCTCTGTGCGATTCCCTGAACTCTTACCAATGCAGTTGCTTTCTCACAGGCAGGGCAGGACGCAGGGTGGCAACGAACAGATAACACCCTTTTAAATGTCAATCCTCATTCCTCCTCCCGTGGTTTCATTTCTCAGTTTGCAGTTTGTTGTGCTAGTCCCACTCGAGCCCTCCCTGGAAAGCAGGGTGTGAGGCGGTGGGAGCGTGCCTCCTCCTGCCTTTATCAGCCTTCCGCCCCCCTGTTCTGAAGCACCCCACATGGCTCAGCCCCATGGGGACAGGCTTTGGGCCGGAGTCTGCACCAGCAGTCTCCTGGTATTGGAGACAGAGCTCTGGCCTGATGAAGATGCTGCTGAGCCCCCTCATATCTCCTCGGGGTTGATGAGGGCTGAAATACCTGCATCAAATGCTCAGGGCTTTAAGCTGTGAGTGCAGATATAGGCTGCAACCTCTGGAGGGTCACCGTGTCCAGCCTGCATGTTCTGGGGAGCAGCTGTTTGTTGTTTGTCTCTGGCTGGGGTGGAGGGGCTGTGAAAATGAGCTGCAGGATGTGGGAAAGAGCCTTTGCCAGAGTGGAAGGCAGTGGGTGGCAGGCATCTGAAGGAATGCCGTAGCCAGGTTTCATTGGAGCACGTCCTGTAACAGAGCAGCACTGGTTGCCTTGCTCCGTCCTGTACCAGCTTTAGAAAAACTTGCCTGGCTCCCGCGGAGTAAAAATACAAGCTGCAACCTGAGCGGGAAGGGATCAGAGCCCGCAGGGAGAAGCCTCCAGCTTAAGAGGGGAGGTTGACGTTCATCCACTCCTCCCCAGGCTGCCCGGTGACTGGTTGGCTCCGGGGGCCTGTCGCGGGCAGTGCTGGTGACAAGCTCGCTGGCAGGGCACAGAGTGAACGAGGGGTGGCTTAGCGCAAGGGGACGAGGAGGAGGGGAGGGCATCCAGCACGTGGGGCACTGTCATTCCCTGTGTGACATTTGCCCATCTCTACAGCAAGCTCTGGGGAGCAGGAGATGGCCAGAGCACAAACATACTAAGTGATTTGGACGATCAATAAAGGTTTTAGCCATTTTCTTTGAAACAGATGAAATTCAGCCAGTAAGTGCTGTGTTTGGGGACAGCTTGAGGGTTTCATTAGATCTGGGTTCTCTTCCCATCTGCACCATTGACCTGCAGACTTTTTTGTTTCATAGATTGCTGAATGTGTCAGGACTGCCTTCTTTTCTTTTATGTTTATGCAGTGGGCAGCACAATGTGGCCTTGATAGCCTTTTAGGTGCTATTGTTAAACAAGTAACAATACCTCAGTTCTGGAAGTTGTCCTGACATTTCTGTGGTGTTTCCATGCAACTGCAAGATTAATTGGATCGACTTAACAGGGATTGCAGCCGAGTGCTTTGATGCTAATGGTTGCAGTAACCACTTTTATTTATATGCCCTCAGAAATGTACTTTCTAATGTAGAAGGGCAGTTCCTTGTCCCAAAGGGTGCATGCACCATTCAAACCATCTGCTGCAAAAATGAAAGACAGAAGAGAGAAGTATGTAGCTGCAGAGTCCTGGTTTTTGAAAAGTTACTATTTCAGGTCCTAGACAACACAACTCAACACTTGAAGTTTGTTACCCAAACGTGGCATATCTTTGAAGAAGAACACAGCGTTCTGAACTTAAGGCTGAAAGCAGTCAGTACGCATTTCTCAGTGCTTGAAGGCTAGTTGTGGCTAGTGTGATATCAAATGGTCTCAGATTCATCTGTCAAATGATTGGAAAGAAACCCCTGAAACCATTGCATGCAGTTGCAGTTGTGAACTTCATGAAGCATGATTCCTTTTTTTTTTTTTTTTTTTTTTTGTTAAGAGACACTTTGTGTTTGTTTAGGTTTTAGCAAAAAGCAAGTACCAATTTGTCGTAATTTGTTTTGTGTTTTAAGTGTTTCACTGAAAACTAACGTGTCTCTTCCTGTCCACTTCTTTCAGTGCTCCTCACAGCAGTGAACTGTTACAGTGTGAAAGCTGCTACTCGCGTTCAGGATGCCTTTGCTGCGGCAAAACTGCTGGCACTGGCTTTGATCATCATTCTTGGCTTCGTTCAGATTGCAAAGGGTGAGTATGTTTCCTTTTGCTTTTGAATGTGGTGTGTAGTTAGAGCAGAATCTGGGAACTGGGGATAAAACCCAACAGTCCTAACCCAAGCATTTCAGAGCTAGCAGAAGTTCATTACAAGCATCTTTTGTTCTCTTGCATGCTTGTGTGATATTTCCAGCTTGTGCTTTTTAAAGGGCTGAGTGCACTTGTGCATTTTATTTATGACATTTTTTATTTACCTCCCTGAAATTATGCTGGATTTCATGGTATTGGAACCCAGCATATACCACCCATGGTCTTTTTCCCCTTAATTCAGTCACTGTGCGAATTCTCACTTTGAGATTGCAAGGCTGCAAACTCTGTGTGGATTGAAAATTTTGGTGGCTCTCAGGATTCTTTTCTGTAACTGGTAACTGGTCATGGCCAGTTCCTAGTAGAGAAGTATCTGCATGTGTAAATGAACCCCAAGTAATTTTCATTCTTTCACAAACTACCCCTGCATATTACCCTTCTTCAGGTATGGAATATCTCAGCCAAGTCCGTAGGGAAAGGTCATGCTAGGGAAAGGCTCAGACACCTGGGTGAGCCAAGGCTGCAGAAACCTGTGCTCTCACTGCATGATGAACTCATTAGGACTTTCAGCTGACAGTAGCACTCATGTCTGTCAACTAACAACCAAAAAAATACATAGAAATGGAAAGATAAAGCAAATTTGCTGGTTCTTTTTTCTTTCTTTGCTTATTTGCTTCATACACTTGTAAAATCCTCTCAAACCTAGGGAGATGTTTTGTTCCAAACCCCTTTGATTAACTAATCTGCGTAGATATACTTTACTGTCTGCTTTTTCGTGTGAGTTCTGTTTTTAACAAAAAAAAAAAAAAAAAAAGTTTTCTCAGGGAATAGTACAGGCCCTACTTGTTCAATGTGAATAAAAGTAGATATATAATAAACATGAGTAGACTATAGATAGTCCCTTCTGTCTCTTTACTAGCAGGGGGGAGGTATGTGTGTGCACATGGGTATGTTAATTCCTGTCTCAGCTATGGGAACCAGTGCTGTCTTTGCAGAATTTCTTGCTTTATCAAAGGTTTTATTTTCTTCCAGCTCAGTGCCTGCACTCAACAGGAACATTGTTTGAGGCTTATCACAAAATATACCTCCATTCTCTTCATATCTCCCCAGACTGCTTTGCTAAACATTTTTCTCTTAGAAAGTAAAAATAAATCTTTGTTAGTTCTTTAACATTTTACCATTGAGTCTTTACAATTGTTTTTTCATTTGCAGATAATAATGTTAATTTGCATCATCAGAATCACATTCCCTCCCTCTGTACTGTTCTTTGGCCCTCCTGTTGAGGGTGAATCACTTTCTGCCGTGGTCCCTTGCATATAAATATATGTTAATTCCGTGGGCTTATATCTGTAAACAAGAAGAGATTTTGGTCTTGTGTATAAAACCCACCCTTCCTATACTCCTCTGTCTCAGCAGCTTTTTACCTCCTGATAACTTGTCATCTTCAGTTTTTCTCTTTTCCCAGTATTACAATGTGTAGTCTTTTGGCTGCCAGTGGTATATCTGATGACCTATGAATGGAGTCTTTTGTGCAGTTCTCTCTAGCAAAGATGTCCTGGTTGCTGCTTTCTCGTGCCCTTAGCTGACCTGTAACATTGCCTGTGAAGTGCTCAGCCAAAGAGGATAACGGGGCAGGGTTGAGCAGATGGCTTGCACCTTTTGTGCTGTCTCAGAAAAGCAGGTCCACACTAAAGCCATAGTATGTTTGAAGCTGCTTACCTCTGTGTACATCTTTTGGGTGGAGGTAGTATGAAACCTATTACAGTTTCAAGTTTGTGGTAGGTCTCAAGAGGTACTAATTGCAACTTGTATGCATGTTGCCACGTAGCTGGTTCCATCTGACATTTAGTTTCCTGCTAAACCACGTGGCTACTTAAGACAGTGAGAAGTAGCCCAGTCAAAAGCCATAGTTAGATTATAACATCTGAAGGCAAAGACATTTTCATCCTGTGTGTGCACACCACACTTACTGTAAAGGAGACTGGATCAGAGTGGCAGCCTGGGGATCTATAGGGGACGTTCCTTACAAAGCCTGTGTTTATATGCCATCCTAAGTGACATACTACTGCTTGTCTGAGTTTCTGTTTTACAACATACTGCCTAGGATTCTGCCCATGGTCTAACATGGATTTTAATAATCTACTTATGCAAGTTGCAAGCTCTCTGGTAAGTCGTTAAGAATTTGCACGCTCCTTTCATATGCCCTTCCTTTTAGCTTTCACATACATATGTCTTTTGCAACTTTCTCAGTTTTTCTTTAAATCATGCCAGGTAACTCAACACTCATATGTAGCAGGGATACATCAGGAGATGGCCATTTTTCTTTTTTCTTCAAAGGAGAACATACTACCATCACTTAAAGCTTACTAAAAATGGGAAAGCACTGCACTGTTTTCAGTCTTCATTGGGACGAGAAGAATGAGTGCAGTCTGTGAGTCAGGTGAAATTTTAGATTAGCCATTAGAAAAACATTTTTAACTATACTGCAGAGCTCAAGTAGATTGTCCAGAGAGGCTGTGAAACTGTTCCAGCAGAGATTTGCAAGGACAGGTTAATAAACATCTCTCAGGAGTGGTTTACGTAAGGCGAACCTGCCTTGGAGCAGGGAGACAAACTCGGTGCCTCGGAAGCCTTCGTGTCTGTGCTCTCTGAGGTTGTGCTACGCGCTGGTAGTACAACGCAGAGCTGCTGGATCTTCTCCAGGCAAAATACTATAGGCCTGGTCTTTTAAAGTGCTGACACTTTTAAATGACTAAGTTTTTTCTAAAAGCCTGTTTAACCTCTAAGTAGGTGGGTGATCTGAGTCCCATAGGCAGTGTCATGCTTTTACCGCTCTTCTGTGTGCCCTTGTTTTCTTTTATGCCTCTCATAATGCTCTCTGGACAAAGAGGACTCTTGGCGCTACCGGCTCAGTAAGTTCAGTCCCAAGCTGGCAACGGTTGTTGGGGTGAAATTCACGCCAAGTCGAAAATACTTCTGTGGCGATTTGTCTGGTGCTGAAATTTCAGTGGTGGAGGAGTTGCGTGTTCCCATGACACTCCGGATAGCATCTGAGCACTGCTGATTAGCTTACTTTAATGGTTACTTTCCCATTGCTGTTTTGTGTTTACAGTATCCATAAACAGAGAAAAGGAGCAATACCACAGTTTCTTGCTCAAACGTGGAAACTTCTGAGACTTCACAGAAGTATGTCCTTCTCTGTATTGACCTTCCACCTTCAGCTTTTGTTTTTTTTCTAGTTATCCTTCCATTGAACATTTTCATTATTTTCCAAAAAGCAGTAACATCTCAAGACAAAGAAGTATGTGGCAATATTACCACACAGAACACAGGATTTGCTTGTGATCTTTCTGTGGACAGCTGTTTTATATCTTCTTTCATGCCGTCAAAAGGAGGGGAGAAATTGGTTTCCTACTTAAGACAGCCTTTCAACTACTTGAAAGTTGACTCAATATAACTGATCCACTTGGGATGCAATTACTTCACTAATACAAAAGTTAAACTTTTAAAAGCCTTTGTGTGATGAAACTGTGTTGCTTTAAAAGTTCAGTGTCCTGGACTTAGTGTATTAGTGTGTAAAACCTTGCATTTGTAGCCCCAACTGTACAGCCCTCCAGTCTGTACCACTTAAATAGTATAAATAACTTCTAGCATAAACAAGATCAGCATTTTTTCACTCCACTCTTAGTAAGGACTAGGCTTTTTTTTTCTTTTTGTTGTTATTGTTCTATCAACTTTCTCAAATTGCCTTCTGTCCAGCCTTCTCTTGTATTTTTTGACCATATTATTTACCTGGTGAGCAGACAGCAGGACTCAGCTGGAAGTCGGGATGCCTGGGACCAGACTGCGCAGCCAGTTTGGACAGTGGCTGTGCGGGTTTAAGGGTTGTTACTGCTGCATGTGACACATAGGTCTGTGGTTAGGTCCACATCTGTGCTGTTCATACCCAAATCATCCTGCAGGTCATGGTGCAAAGTCACCTAGGAATGAAACCATCAAGAAGTGTGCTAATCTTTAAGGATGGACTCATGCTTTTTGTATGTGAGGAAATTCAGCAAAAGTTCTTATATCAAAAAATTCTAGAATCATATCTCAGAATTAAAGGAATATTCAACTTTTTTTGTTGTTGTTGATGTTCTAGGTTGAGCAGCACCAGCAGTGAGGTTTCTGGCTGCTGCGCATTAGCAAAGCACTGCAGTGCCGGGCTACAGACCTCGCCGTGACTCCTGACCAGAAGTTCTGTTTAAAATACTGGGCCTTTGGGACTCGGGGAAACAAAATCTAACACTCATTTTATTGAATTATTTTTATTGAGCTTATTTTCCCTTTTCCCTGTTAATGCCTGATTTCTGATCTTAAATTTCTTGTCTGCAGTGCCTCAAGTGCCTGTTACAATGGCAGCAGTCAGCATTATGCTGTCTAGCTCCCTTCATTGTGCTTGTCAGAGGCCAGCGGAGCTGCATTTGCTGAACAAGCACAAGGTGAATTAAGGACAAAGTAGGCAGGTTTAACTCCAGACATTTGCCATGGAGAATTCTGACTAGGCAGGGAATCTTGTTTTTAATGTTGCTCTTTCTTTGAATTGATGTGTGCAATATCAGCCAGCACTGGCACCCCCCCACCAGTACTGTTTGCCCTTCGTAAAGGGGTGTTTAGAGATATAGTTCTGGCTGGCAAATTTTAAACTCGGCATGGGAGGGTTTCTAAAAATGCAGAAACGAAGATTCAAGCCTTCAGTCATTAATGTGTTTAGCATGTCTATGAAGCCTAATAAAAATGCCGTCTAAGTACTCCAGCTGCAAAGCAAGATCTTGGTGCTATCTGTATGTATGCACACCTCGGTGGTACTTTCATTTTCAAATCCCTTTGCCTTTTGGTAGAAAACACACATTTGCTCTCTCTCTGTGAAGGTTATTTTGCTCGTTCCTTATCTAAACATCTTTTTTTGCCCTCCCCACCCCCTTTTTTTTTGTGGCAAATCCTGTGATTAAGACCTGAGGGAGGGAAAGTTTACTTGCTTTTCCTTTCCTCTGAGATTTTCTTCTCTGCTGCCAGTGGCAACATCAGCTGAATGTCCAAGAAAAGCCCCTTGAGCCAAATCTGCAACAAGAGCCAGGGGCTGAGCAGATAAACTCAGCAAACAACAGAGGAGAGAATACAGCTCTAAGCCTAGAGGGTAGGGTTGCTCTTGAGGGGTCCTGCTGAAATCACAGGAGAACTTGCATTTCATGGCTGATAATTAAAATCTCAGGCTCCCTCAGGCCTCAAAGCACAATGACACATAGATACTAGGAGAAAACAAGCGTTGTCACTGTCTGAATTGTCTTTCTTTTGTACATACACTTTATCACTCAGGCATTTAGAGAGGAATAAGTACTTAGCGTAGCCAAAGAAATCTGCCACAAGTTCTTCTTTGACCGCTTCTCATAACCTCTCATATTCATAGGGTAAACCCAAGAATGAATCTGATCAGCAGATCAATATTTAGGAGTTTGTTCTTAAATGAATTTTCTTCATTTTCTGCCACATCAGTCATGACCTGCTTTTTTGATAGCTGAGGTTAGATGCAGCGGGCAGCAATGTCTGCGCTCACCCAAGGGATGGCTCTAGGACACAACCCGGGACATGGGAATCTTCTGATGGTGGAGCTGTAGGTGTTTGAAATGCGTTTGGAGGTCAAAGCCAAACCAGATGGGTGTTCACCCAGTTGGATCACGACTAACTCTCACTGCAGATCCTCTTTGGCGGACATGAGGCAAAGCCTATGGTTAGTAAACGTTCCTCTAGCTTTTGAGTGTGTCCCTGCAAGTTGGGGCTGAGGCTTGTGCACAGAAGATTGCAAGAAGAGTGTGCCCTGCAGCTGCCCATGCTGATTCTTGTTACATTGGCATTCAGAAATTCATATTTCATAATTCAGAAAAAACATTTTACTAAGAGTAAGCTTTGAAGGAAAGCACAATAGCTTCCCTTACTCACCCTCTTGTTAACGGAGAGCATGGAAAGTAGAAGACTGAAGGAAAGTAGAAGATTGAAGGAGAGCACGAACAAGGAAGCTGGGAAAGCTGCCAGCATTCTGCACCTCTAAATCACGTCAAGCACATGTTGGAGATTAATCAGGCATCTTAATGCTGGAGGGTTGATACAACACAATTATGTTTTATGGGCCTCTCACTCTCTAATCTTTGATTTCATCTCCAGCCAAAGGTGAATGCAGATGCTGGGGCTGGGTGGGCATGGCAGGTTAGTGTTATGCAGCTTGCCTGTTCTGGTTTGGTGGTTCATTTCTGCTCAGCCAACGTTTTCTTGCCCACTCTGCCCAGAAAATTCTTGGCAATTACAGATTCAGGGATAGAGTTCAGCTTGCTGGGGCTTTTGTGTTTTACAAGTGTGAAGTTGCCTGTCCAAAAATAAAAAAAAAATGTATTTAATAACAACAACAGCAACAAAATACAGAAGCAGTCAGTGACCTGTACTTCTTGTTATGATCACTGTGAGCTTGAGTGGCTCTTTCTGCACACCCTGAAAGCTTGGCCTTTAGTAATGATGATGTAAACTGTTTAACATCTTATGTGGAGGTTTGTAGCTGCATTAACTCTTCAGGGTGGAAATCTGCCTTGACATCTGAAAAGCTGCTTTATCCAAGGAGTCGTGGATGTAGCACGTTACATGTTGCTTGTATTTGGTATTCTGAAGGAACTGCCAAATGCTAGGCTGGATTAAGGTCAGTGTCTTGCATTTGAGCCTAAGGAGTGCACCTCAGATTTGCCACAGGGGACCCTGCTCTACTGTTGTGAGCTGGATGGGTGTTAAGGCAGCTGACATGAGAGGCTCTGTTGGCTTCTCAGTTTTCCAAGTGCAGCTATCCCAGCGATGCAGATGTATTTAACTAGAGAGTAGCTAATACTTTGGAATTTGCCATTTGCTTTTTTGCATCTCTGCCTGGGTCTCCTCTCTCTCTCTAAAGTCTTTGGTTGCAGCAGCAGCAGTCATTCATGCCTGAGGTGTATCGATGCAGTCAGTAGCTGTGTTTGTGTGCACACATGCGTTCTTTTGCTTGCATTTTATATTGATCCTTTCCCACAGTTAATGACCTTGCAATTAATGGCCTTGATTTCTGATGCTAGGAGGTCAGGGTGATAGGCAGGTGATCTGTCTTCCCCAGATGTTCTTGGCTGTCTTGCATGTCAAGCTGGTTGGCTCTAGTTAGCCCCTCTTCACCTTCTCTAGAGCCTGGTCAGGTGGCTCATTTTTTGTCATTCTCAATCACAAGTTTCTATGGATGTGGATTGAACCCGTTGTGCAAATAAGCAAAGAAAAAACCAAGCTCATGGGAAGTGGCTGGAAACCCAGCGGGTGGTTTGTTTAGGATTAGCACCTTGCTGTTCATCTACTCTGATAGGGATGGACAAGGAGGCATTTAGGAAATACCTTTCTGTGTTGTGCCGAGGATCAAAGCGAGCCTGTTCATCCAGGGTCTCTGCATTGCCTCTGCTTTCTGGCTCCTGGACAAGGCATGGCATGTTCTGTGCCGCGCACCTGGCTGCCCGCGGAACGGCCTCGCTGCAGGGCTCACGACGCTGCTCCTGGGTCTGCTTATTTATTTTTCATCAGCAAATGTTATGCTGGCAGACAAGGAGGTTGTGAAAATCAGGAGGTGTTTGCACAGGAGGAGGAGGATAGAAGCATTTTTGGTGATATCAGCAGGATGCAGACAAGGTAGAAAAGGTAACAAAATCTTGTCTGACCCACGTTGTGCTCTGGTGGACCATTGCAAAAGGAGGAGCTGTGAAGCTTGAGTTCTTGGGCTCCTTGGCTTTCAGAAGCTTCTCAGGAAGATTTTGTCTGAAGCTAGTGGATGTAGGCAAATTCCCATGTAGAGCAAGGTATGACTCCACAATTTAGGAAGGTGAGTGGTGGGTGTCTTCTCCCACTCCTGGTAGCTTATGTACACAGCTCCAGCAAACAGCTAACTCTTCTGCAGACTCTGGACCCCCTGAACGCCTTGAGCTCTGTGATAGACCTAAGAGTGTGTTGTGGGGGAGTGAATCCAGCAGTGCAGACCCTCAGCTTCAGCCCAAAGGAGAAGTAATAGCTCTTTGTGAACAGTATTTACAAAGCTTCCCGGCACTGGGAGGAGAGGCATTTCTCCGTAAAGCAGAAGGAAGCAATTGAAATGAGAAGTGTCATAACTTGTCCACAGCCAGTGATGAGAATCAGGAACGTAACCCAGGAGCTCTGGATCCTCCTTGGGTACTCTCTCTGCTGGTCCAAGATTTCCAGGGGTGTTTTTCAGACCGTAAGCAGACACCCATAAACTCATCTGCTACAGGACCCAAGTTTAAAAGCTGCTGTTCAAAACTGCGTAAAGCAAGGCTGTGCACAGAGCAGCAGCAGAGCGTGAAGGCCAGTGGCAGCAATCAGAGAGAAGCAAACAACTTAAGTAGCTACCAAGTGGGCATGTCCTGGGGAGCTACAAGCTGCTGCAGATGCTCTCCTAACCCTGGCGCCTGCCTGCTCCTTATTGTCTTGTTTTTCTGACTCAGTCACTTGAACTCTCACTGCTTTTCTCAGGAAATGGCTCAACAGCTGAGTGGATCTTCTCCTTTGGTTTTTTTTGTAAATACAACACATTTCTCTTTGGCTCAGTTTTCCCCATGAGTGAGACGCGCTGAATGCCCCCCCCTTCTCTTGCTGAGTTCTCTAGATGGCTGTGTTCCCTCTCCTCACTGTTTAGGCAAGTTAAAAATACTTAATTATGATTAACTGCTTTCTGCAATAGAAGATTGCTGTGCTATTAAAACCGGAATGGACATGACTGGGGTGCAAATGAACATTTTTCAAAGAAAGGGTCTGAACACGCAGCGCATGGACTGAAATAGGTCCCTCCCGCAGAAAGGCCCCAGGTGACCCGTCGCTCGCTGGTGCAATTACCAGAGTCTTGGCAGCCGGCAAGATCAGCAAATGGGGTTTGTGTCAGAGCTTGTTACCTTAATTTGGTTAATTGTAGAGCAGAGTGCAGTTGAACAGCCAGTTCAAACCAGGTTTCAGATCACCAGGGTGCCAGGCACGGGCAGGGCATTGCCTGGAGAGCAGCGGCGGCTGGCTGCAGAGGCCCTGCTCCCAGCAGCAGCATGGGACGGAGCGGCCGCGGGAGCCCGGGAGGATAAGCAGAGCGCATCTTTGCCTGCAGCAGGCGTTGGGCCGGGATGTGCTCGCTTACAAACCCCTTGCTCTGTGGGAGCAGTTGGAGCCGTACTTGGCAGTCTCGCCTGCAAATTTGTAACCGTTAATTTGATCCAAAGTCTGTCTGGAGGCTTTAATTGTGTACGTTCGGGCTTGAAAGAGTAAGATGTAGAGTGTCTGTCTGGAGCAGAAGTTCGTGCCTCCATTTTGAACAGCAGGTCCTCCTAAGTGTTTGTATTAGAGAGAGGAGGTAAGAATGACCGTGCTGCACCATGTAGCCCAGTATTCCCAGTCTCCAGCTGTGGCCAAGAGCAATTGTCCGTGGGCGAGCATAAGAACAAGGGGGACATGTGGTGGTGCTTCCTGGACACTTTATCAGCCTCCAGTGCATCTCTGGGTCTTCTGCACCAGAGGTGGTATCTGTGATGGATTTCTGTTCCAAGAATTTGTCTAACAACTGCTTGAACCTCTGTCTAATTGGTGGGGGGGCTGTTTGCAAGGTCAGGGCTAGGTGGGTACAGTCAGAGCTCACCCACTGTATTTTACAACGTAGTCCACATAGGAAGACATCTGGCACACCTTTCTGGCGTAGGTGCTGGAGTTTGTTGGGTTTTTTTTGGTGGTTTTTTGCTTTTGTCCCCAAGATGTGTAATGCGGTGCTAGTTATGTCTGTGAAGGTATCGCTGGCAGGCACAAATTATTATCTTTCTGGTGGTCTGCTGGCTGGCAGGGCAGGACAGAGCTTTGTAGTGATGGCAGGAGAGGCCAGCTGCTCAGCGAGAGGTCATCTTCAGGGCGGGCTTGTTAAGGAGCCCAGGCTCCTGTCATTCAACCAGGAAGCAATAAAGCATGAAGAAAGCAAAAGTTGTGGCAAAGAGGCATCATATGGACACCTGAGAGCAAGAACCACTCGTTTTGGAGTGGAAAGATGTCAGTTCCTCTGGTTATTTAAATCATCTTCTCACATGTTGCTATCTCCATTTTACCATGGGAAGGCAGAGGTGTGAAGTTTAGCAACTCGCTGCAAGTTTTTGGAGAGCTACAACTTTTGCTATGTGAGGCAGAGAGAGTGCAGTGAGGTGTTGAGGAGAAAGAAAAGGTGCCTTCCTTCTCACCTGGAGGACTGGCAATCATGTCATGGTCAGAGGGACAAAGGTAAGAGGCCCTTTTGCAGAAGGCGAAGGCCTGCAGAGAGGGAGGAATGAAGGCAGGAGCACTGCCGCTCGTGGAGTTGCACAAGTGCAGCCTGCCTTCAGCCGGAGCGTGGCCTGGGAGAGCGAGCTGTCTCCTGCCCTCACTGCCTCCCTGCTGTGCCGGCAGCTGCATTTCAGTGCTGGTGCTTCAGAGAGGTGGGTTAGGTGCTTGCTGTGGCAGGTGCAAGGAAGAAGTGCGTGAGTAATTAGTTATGTTCCATCCATCACCCCCACCCACCCACACTGTAATGAAACATCAGGCTTTGTTTTTCTTTCTTTGCTTCAGTGCTGCTCCAGAGCGGTTCCGTGCTCTGTTTTTCTCCTGTTTGTGTGTGTGTCCTGGAGGGCAGACCGTCCTGATGCACAGCCAAAGTGTCTGTACAGCTCAGCAGGCCACCGAACTGGGCATAGACTCTTCCTAGCCCAGAGGCTACAGACGCCTGCAGTTCCCAAGTGGCTGGCACTTCCCGAGTCTGGTTTCGGTGACGCTCTCCTCCCCTCCCGGCCAGCTGCATGACAGCAGCAGCTCAGCCCTTCCTTGGTGGCACCAGCACACAGCTTCTGCGTGAGGTTTGGGAAGGTGCAGAGCAAAACCTGCAGATGTGTCAGAAGACACGACAGTTTTCTCTGTGAGCTTTTCTCTGTGACAAACAGAGGCTTTTGGTGGAAGCTGTTGTCCAGCTGAAGACAAGAAATGGAAGTCTGGCCCTGGGGCATGATGCTGTTTGCACCCTGGCTCCTCCTGGATCAGTAAAGGTGGTGATCCCGTGACTCGGTTGATCCTCCTGGCTTGGTAAAGGTGGTGATCTCTTGGTCCCAGTGAGAGCTGGGTTACTAGCAGAGCACGAGCAGACCTTTGAGAGGAGACATCCCGAGTGGTGTTTGAAATGTCTGGAGATCTCTCCTGCTCTCCTAGCCATCTGCACATGATTCCAGTAACTAATTACAATCATTGTTAATGAAAAGTGTATCTTATTCCCATAACAAAAGACCTGGAAATAACTAGACTGGTAATTATTCAGGAGGTACAGAAAATAAACTAAGGAAAGCTGAGGCTGAGGGGTCAAGCAGAATGTGATACCATGCACACCCACCTCCTGCTCAGCATTATTGTTCAGAGCCAGGCAAGAGCATTAATGCTAAATTAAGATTATATGACTGAACCCGTAAGCCAGGAATTAAGGTTAAACTTGCAGCATTGCATCAGTCTCTTTGCATTTCGACACAGCTCTCCTGTTTCGGTACCTCATTTCATTCAAGCACTGGCAACTGGGCCCTGGTTTGTAGCCTCTATCAGTTTCTTGGCTGATTTTAGACAAGTCGCGTCACTGCCTGATCTCTCAGTTTCCCTATTTTCCTCTGCCCACTGCCCTGGTTTTGTACGTGTGCTGTTTTCATAATATTGCTACTGACAGTGGAAGTGTAGGGGAAAGAGGATTCTGAGCCCTGGTTAGGACTCAGCAGGAGGGAGAAATGAGGTGAAGAAGAGCAATGCCCAGGATGGAAAGGATGGGGATAGAGCCCGAGGGTCAGGTGGAGAGGGTGAAAGACGAGATGCAATTCTCCCACGCATGCAGGACTGCTCTGTGTCACTGGCACAGATTTGGAGCAATCCCACAAATGGAAGGATGAACCAGCAGTGCTGTAGCCCTTTCCCACTGCTAGGAACATAATGCTGTGTGTTAAAAGGTCCATGCATCCGTATTTGATATCCAGCATCTGCAAACAGCTCTTGGTGGCGTAGGGGGGTGAAACTTTCCAGTGTGAGATGGAAAGAAAGTGCCGTCAGAGATAAAACGCCTTGTATCATTAATATCGCTTTTCTTGCCCCACATGCAAGTCCTGGGTACCTTGTGCTAAGAGATGAAGGGTTAAGCTCCAGGCACTGCTGACTGCCATGTGATGCAGTTGCTTGGGTGATTAGTAAAGATCTGTGCCCTAAGAGGAATCACATGGGCTGCGACAGGGCTCCCTGAATGCAGACAGGGCTCCTTGGATGCAGACGTGTGGTACCAAATCCTGCCTTGCTCCCCTTCCTTCCTGACAAAGGGGAGCGGGCGCTGGCTCCACGGAAGGGAGTGTGACTTCGCCAAGCCAGGCGTGCACAGAGGCTCCACATCAAAAGGCAGGGAACAAAACAACTGCAGGGCATTTTAAAGCAAAATAAATAAACCCCTGGCTGATCTGGGAGAGTTCTTACCAAATGTACAATTGAGTCCTCTATTTATGGCTTTTTATTTCAAAAGCAGATACATAACAGGAACTTTTGATACTCAAGCCCTAAAAGAAGCTAACTTCTGATATTCAATCCCTAAAAAAGCTAACTTCCCACAATCAAAGGGATTGCCATAACCCTCTGCTTTATCAGGTGGCTTGTGGAACTAGAGGAAATCCTGGGTTTTTATCGAATGAAAGCAGCTTTCAGTTGAGAGAACAATGCGACAATATCTGTTTGCATAGCATCTTCCAGCCGGAAGGTCCCCAGAATGTTTTCTTCACAGGGAGATATCTGGGAGATTACCTTGGTGATAGCACGTTGCAGTGTGAGAAAGTTTGAGTACTTGTTAATGGCCGGTTGCTTAAGATGGTATATTTGGGCCTGATTATTTAGTGCATTACACGGCTGAGTTAATCACTGTAAAACTGGAGCAATCAGCACAATATAAGTAAGTGCAGATGTTCTTTAACACAACACAAAATGCATCAGCATGATAATCAAGTATCTAGCATCAATCCTTTCTTGTTTTTCTTCTCTGCAGGTGATGTGACAAGGCTGACTCCTGAGCACTCCTTTGAAGGCACAAAAGTGAACGTGGGGAGCATCGTGTTAGCTTTGTACAGTGGCCTTTTTGCCTATGGAGGATGGTAAGATGCAGCCCTCTTCCTTTTTTAGTGCTAAATGCTGTAGTTTGTTCCTTTTGTCCCTAGATTGTGCTTGCAGGAAGAGTGTGATGCAGGACCTCCCAGCTCTTTCTTGTCACCAGGGCAGTCAGACAGATAGATGCTCTGGGTTTGCCTACTAATGTTACTAGTTGTATTGGGTTTATGTAGCAAGAGTTTGGTAGCAGGGGAGCTGCAGGGGTGGCCTCTGTGAACAGAGCCCAGCAGCTGCCCCATGTCAGATCAGAGCCAGCTCCAGACGGCTCCAAAAGGGACCCGCCGCTGGCCAGAGCTGAGCCATGGGTGACGCTGGTTGTGTCTCTGTGAGAGCAAATTTAAGAAAGGGAAAAAAACTGCTGTGCAACAGCAGCTGGGAGAGAGGAGTGAGAAACAGCCCTGCAGGCACCCAGGTCAGTGAAGCAGGAGGGCAGGGGGGGCTCCAGGCGCTGGAGCAGAAGTTCCCCTGCGGCCCGTGGAGAGGCCCATGGTGGAGCAGGCCGTCCCCCTGCAGCCCATGGGTACCCCACGGAGCAGATCTCCACGCTGCAGCCATGGAGGAGCCGCCATGGAGCAGGTGGATGTGGCCTGAAGGAGGCTGCGGCCCATGGGAGCCCCTGCAGGAGCAGGCCCCGGGCCGGAGCTGCAGCCCGTGGAGAAGAGCCCCCGCAGGAGCAGGAGGCCTGGCGGGAGCTGCCGCCCGTGGGGGAGCCATGTTGGAGCAGTTTGGTCCTGAGGGACGGCCCCCATGGTACGGACCCATGTGGGAGCAGTTCTGAAGAGCTGCTGTCTGTGGGAAGCCCACGCAGGACCAGCTCGGGAAGGACGGCATCCCGTGGGAGGGACCCCACGTGGAGCAGGGGCAGAGAGTGACCATGAAGGAGCGGCGGAGAAGCAGCGTTACGGACTGACCACAGCCCCCATTCCCCTTCTCCTGCGCCACGCGGGGGGAGAAGGTAGAAGAGGGTGGGTGGGGGAAGGTGTTTTTAGTTTGCTTGTAGTTTCTCACTGTTCTAGTCCACTAGTGATAGGTAATAAATTATATTAATCTCCCTATGCTGAGTCTGTTTTGCCTGTGACAATAATTGGTGGGTGATCTCCCTTTCCGTATCTCAACCCTTGAGCTGTTTCCATCGTATTTTCTCCCCCTTTTTTCTTTGAGGAGGGGGAGTGAGAGACTGGTTGTGGTGGAGTTCAGCTGCCCAGCAGGGTAAAAACACCACACCAGTCATTCTTGACGTGCAGTTTCCAGCCAAGTTAGAGAATCACAAAGAAGTGGCAATGATCATGGGATTTAAAAGAGGCAGCAGATGATGGGTTGCTTGGTTTATCTCCTGGGTGGTATTGAGAAAAAGGCAGGAGGGTGGATTTGTCTAGCAGAGGAGAGATTTGCTGTGTGCCAACAGTTTAGTTAGCTATTGCAAAGCAGAGAGACTGCTGTGTCCATCTCTGACAGCACCAAACAAACTCCTAGAGAGCTTCGTTGTCAGCCCCTTTGAACAATTACAAGCTCGAGGAGCCTGCTCAATTTGCAGAGAAAACAGGCTACTTGCAGCCATCCACGTTGCCTGGAGGGTGGCCCTGTCATTTGTGGGCTCAGCTTTGAGCCTGCAGCCACCTCTCCTCTTGCAAGGAAGCTGGTAGCATGGTGTGCCACATCCACCAGCACCATCCAGGGCTTGAGCTTTTGCAGGTTTTGTGCTGTAGATCTTGAACGAGACATCACCTGTTGTAAGTTTTACAGCAAGGTTTGGTCTCTCTACCCCACCTAAAATTCCCTTGCAGACAGGTCAGATGAAGGGCTTCATTGGACTAACCGGAATTTAACACTGCTCTTTTTAAATTACAGGAATTACTTGAATTTTGTTACAGAAGAGATGATAAATCCCTACAGGTAGGTGTGGGTATCGTGATGACTTCCCTGGGAGGAAAACTTGTTTTTCTTGGGAAGCCCCTTCCTTGTGGCTGTCCTGGGTGTGTAACAAATTGCTAATCAGCCCAGAAGCCAGGGTCTCTTTCTAGGGAAATGGAAAATCAGATAGGTTAATAGCATTGTTCTTCCCTAGATTAGGGGAAGGGGAATAATAATCTCTGTCTGAGAAGGGCTGTTGCTTGCACTGCTTTCCTGTACTGCTGATATTATCTCTGTTGTTGGAAAGTCCTCTTTCCTTGGCACGGCACCTCTCTGAATTATAGGCGAGGAAGAGGCACTTACAGCTTTATAACTATCTTGTGTAGACTCCCACAGCAGTGTTTGCACATACATGTATTTGTCACGTGCTCTTCCTGTTCTGTGGAGCAATAGGCCACTGTCTGCACTGCTCGTGCCTTGTAGGGCTTTGCAAGGGGACCTGGTGAGATGAGGATGGGCCACACCAGAGCTGATAAATTGCCCATCAGTGATAAATTGCTTTTGCTTGTGGGGAAGGTGCAGTCCTTCTGTCAGTATGGGCTTTGGGATCGGTTGTGCAATAACCCATTCCTGGCTGACCCTGGCAGTGATTAGTGCCTGCTGGGAAGTATAAGATTTGATATGCTCTTTCCTTGACAAACATAGTTATAAAAAAGTTTTTGCAGTTTGCAATTATTTTCTTGTCTTCTGAGTGCAGTCATGGTATTTGACTCTCACCTCCAGTGGCTTTGAGCTCCACTGGACCAATTATATGTGGAATCAAGCAGGGTTTCCTTTTTTCAGTTTCTGCTCACAAATGAGGTTAGACTATTGGGAAAGGCAGATTTGTACCAACCCACTTTACAGACCCACTCAGCCTGTGTCTGAACTAATTTTCTTTGAATTTCATCAGTCCAGACAGCTGCACAGAGTTAGAGCCTAAAAACTGCCCACTCAGTCCCTGATCTTTCCATCTCCCACAAGAAAGCCACCAGCACAAATGCTTCTCCCTTGTCCAGAAGAGAATGCATGTGCTAATGCCGCTAGCTAGGAAGAGACATTTAATTGATTGCCTTTGCAGTGATCATGAATTACTGCTTGCCCAGACAGCCAGAGTCTCTCCGTGTAAAAAGTCCCTTCTGCCATAATCCTTCCCTCTGCATCTGTCAGCCTCCAGGCTATTTCTGTGTGGGCATTTTCTCCTCTCCTGGAGGAGCAGAGTGTGGCTGAGAAACTGTATATGCTGAAGAGCCAAAGAAGAGCAGAATGGCTCATGCCAACTTTAAGTGAATGCAGAAGGGCTGCAGCGTGAGCATTCTCTGGCATCAGTAGCTCTTCTCTGAACTGCAGAGCTCCATTACAATTTATATTTTCTTCCTAGAAACCTGCCTCTGGCTATCATCATCTCACTACCTGTAGTCACTTTGGTTTATGTCCTGACAAACTTGGCTTACTTCACAACCCTGTCAACGGACCAGATGCTGACGTCCGAAGCTGTGGCTGTGGTAAGATAGGTGCATTTCTGATGTGACTCATCTGTTTTCCGGGGCTGGTTAAATTGGACTTGCAATCTCTGCATACATCTCCTAGTTTGTTCCACGCTGATCATGGCTGCTTATAAAAAAAGAGCTGATGTTTGACAGGAGATAAAGAGCAACTGTGACGGGAGCAGGGAAGAACAGCATGATACTGAGTGGGATTAATCTCACACAATAGCAAGGGTGGATGGTCAGTTAGCACTGCTCTTCATTCGTAAATACACAAGGTTGCTGCTTGCTGCATGACTTATCATCAGTTACCAGAGCGTGATATTTATGGGAAAAGGTCACTCAGTCAATACTGAACTAGACTGTTCTCTCTCTGTATTTTCCTTGTTTTAATTAAGAGAGAAAAACAATACTTCTATTAATTAAAATGGCATTGCGGTCAGAAATCCTGATTGCTTCAGCAGTGAGCAGCATGGTATGACCTTGCACACGGAGTGTGACCAGGATTGTTCAGCGCTCCAGGGGGAATCTCCCAGTGCAGGATAAGTTGGTCTGGGCCATCAGGTGACAGCACTCCATCCTTCAGATTAGCGCAGAGCCCCTGCTCCAGCCTGCAATTACACAGTGTTGAGTTACTGGAGATACCAGCCTGCGTTGTGTTACTCTAGTTGTGTTCCTTCACGTCTGTTGAAATCAATATGACTGTGATGGCATAAAACTGCAGTGAAGGAGTGTGGGGTCAGACTGTAATATAAAACTATGACTCCAGGTCACTGCGTTTATAAGGGGCTGTGTCCCAGTGTCCTTACTCAGCTCCACATGTGCAATTGGCAATATCTGAATGGCTGAATCTGCACAGAGTTTCCATGTGGTCTTGAGCTTTTGGATAACTGTTCTAATAAATCTTGTCGCCTGACCCTGCGGGAAAGGCTTTCTGCTGTTTTTTTGCAATTCCATAAAATGCTTTTTGAGGAAGGAGAAGCAGCAAATGGCAATGTGAAAAATTCCTTAATAGCTTGAGCTACGAAACCATGTTAATTGTTCAGATTTCTGCAAATGTTAAATCTTTGTAGGCAGCTGTGAGCTCTCTTGGGCATTCGGGTGTGATGTGTCTGTCTTGTTGCCCCTCCTGTTTAGGACTTCGGGAATTACCACCTTGGCATCATGTCCTGGATCATACCTGTCTTTGTTGGCTTATCGTGCTTTGGATCTGTTAACGGATCTCTCTTCACTTCTTCCCGGTAGGTTTTTTGCTTAGTTTTGTGGCATTTGTTTACAAGCAGTGCTTATTGCCTCTTGGTTTGAAATAAGTGTCCTCCAAAGAGTGGCTGTGGGTAGACACAAAGTCTAAAGGGTCTGGAGGCCATGTGGGGAATGATGGAAAAAAAAAATAAGGTTTTAAAACCATATCCAGTTTAAAAGAAAGCCTTGCAGTGGTCTTAGTTTTCTGTCCTTCAGGCAAAGTCCTGTTGAAGTTATTAGAACATAAACAAACACAGGCTTGGAGCTCAGCAACATTGCCTGAGAAGATGGCTTTAATGAAAACCAGAAACTTATGAAACTTCAGGACTGAGAATTCCTCCAGAATGAGGAGAAAGGATGGGGCAGGACAAGGACTGGGGAGATTCCAGGTCTGACGCACATCTCCTGGGTTATCTTAGGGAAGTCACTTAATGGTTCACTCTGGAAAGGAGGATATAAGGATATCACTTCTTGCGTTCCTTGCCTGTCTCAAGCCTTCCTTCTAAGACAGGGACTTCCCACTGTGCATACATGCAGAACCCCATCCTGGGGTCTGACCCTGGAGGGCCCCACTCTTGAACCAGTGACTACCAAAAGAGGGCACAGTTGGCATCATGCAATGCACCACTAATGTGGAAAACTTGGAGTCTGGGCATTTCAGTCTTGCTGCCTCAGCACTGCCTAAGCTGTTCCTGAGCTGCCCCTGCTTGTTTTGTGTAGAAGAGAAGCCCCAGCCCAGGGCTAAAGGTTGCAGTGGTGATAACTGCTCTGTCTCCCTCACCGCAGGCTGTTCTTTGTTGGATCCCGAGAAGGACACTTGCCTTCAATTCTGTCTATGATTCACCCCAGGCTTCTCACTCCCGTGCCATCCCTCGTCTTTACGGTAAGGACCTGGGTCTGTGATGGTAAGCATTGACCTGGTATTGAGAAAAGCGCTGGGGGTAGGATCCCATCAGAGTAGTCGGAGAGGGACTCCAAACAGCCATTTGTGCTTGCAGCTGTGGGAGAGGATAGACCCTTCTCCTTCCCATCATATCCTTATATTCCACTGCTGTGTTGAAATCATTCCAGGCACCAAAATAGCCTAAAATTAGTTAAAAAAAAAATCAACCTGCTTCTTTTCTTGTCAGATAGCTCTTCTAAAATTCCTGCATTTAGTGCTATAATATATGTGGTTTTGCCTCTTTGCTAATGGCTTTTTTTTTTTCCTGTATACAGTGTGTCATGACCCTGCTCTATGCCTTCTCCAATGACATTTTCTCAGTCATCAACTTCTTCAGCTTCTTCAACTGGTTGTGTGTGGCTCTGGCCATCATTGGCATGATGTGGCTGCGTTACAAGAAGCCAGAGCTGGAAAGGCCCATCAAGGTGCGAGCAGTGCAGGAATTGCCCAGTGGGTCCTCCCTGCCTTGGGTCTTTTCATTTGTACTCAGAGGGGTGGCTCTGCCAGCTTGGAAACAGCTGTTTCAAGCTGTTTGAGGGAGCAGAGGCTTCAGCTGGGGGAAGTCCCCCAGCTCTGGGGAAGTCCCTTCTCAGATGCAGGGGAGGTGCAGCAAGAACTGCTTCTTTTCCTGTTCAGAAAAGGGACTGGGATTGCAAGTGTGTCGCCACCAGGGGAAGAGTTGTGGAAGCGTGAGCTGTGTAGCTAACACTGGTGTCTCAGCTGCATCAAAATCTGCCAAAAGTGAATCGGTGCTCTCGATGCCCAGGAGGCGCAGAGCTGCCGTGGTCATGGGAACATCTGAGTGAAGGATGCTCTGGGTGGCAGAGATGTGCGTGTTCTGGTGGGGCAGCCCAGGGGGAAGCTCTTGGTGACTTAACACGTTCCCCAGGACAATCCCTGGGCTGTGGGCTGTGGCTCTCAGTGAAACGCTCTGTACCATCGTGGAATTCACTTAAAATAGTTTAATAAAGCGGACAAACCCACGCCTGAAGAGATGAGAACTTCGTTCTATTTGTCCTTGGCCAGCTTGGCAGTACCGTGTCCCGTCTGGTAGGAGGCCAAGATCATGTCAGCCACAAGCATGTCTGCCTTCCTTAAAGGCATGTTTCTCACTCATCCCCCCCGCGCACACTCAGGTCTCTGCCAGGCAACAGGGAGCCAGAGAGAAACAAACTCAGACCTGTATCAGTGCCTTCCCAAAGTAACTCTTTGTGTTTCCTTTGGTTTTGCTGTAGTTTTGTTTTTTCCTTTTTGTTTTTTTAAAAGGCAAACTAGGCTGCTCTCAGCAGATGCTCTGCTCAGAGCAGTGTAACTGAGTCCCCTGGGAAACTGAAGATGCTGTGGTTTGTGTTGTGGTTGGTGCTGAATTTGATGCTGTTGGTTCAGGTGCTTTTTATAAGGAATCATTCAAGTATGGAGCTGGATGTCAAAAACTGTGTGCTGAGAAAGGCTCATGCCATCTTGGCAAGCTACATCTCCATGTTTTCATTTGCTCTAAGTGCGTGTTTTAGGTGTTAGCCTGCTTCCATTTTCACCAGGATTGCTGAAGAGTGCGAGCTGAGCTGGTACCCTGTGGCAGTTTAAGGTCACAGTCCCCTTGTTCAGAGCATTGGGACAGACAGGAGCGCTGTCCACAGAGGGTCCATTGGTGGAACATAAAGCCCCCCCCCCCAGGATGTATGGCTACAAAAACTTAATTGAAAAGTTTTCCCTGTTCCCCTGATATAAGTTCTTACCTATGCTTTGGGTCCTTTTTTAGGTGAACGTCTGCCTGCCCATTTTCTTCATCCTGGCCTGCTTGTTTCTCATTGTTGTTTCCTTCTGGATGACACCAAAGGAATGTGGGATTGGCTTTGCAATCATCTTCAGTGGGATTCCTGTTTACTTCTTCGGGGTCTGGTGGCAAAACAAGCCCAAGTGGGTTCTCCAAGGCATCTGTAAGTATTACTGGGGAAGAGCAAGGGTACAGCCTTTGGTGTTTGCTCCAAGAACAGCAGTGCTTCCTGGTGAGCATGCTACAGCTCGTAGCGCTGGCTCTCGTTTGTGTAGTGGAGGCTTCAGTGTCTTGGCTGTGATCAATGGTTTTTTAATGCTAACAAGTTTTAACCTGATGATTACCTTATCTACCAAGCACCCAAAATGCACCTTGACTTGTGATAATTGCAAGGTTTGGGCCAAATACCATTTTTTTTCTTCTCTTGGTGAACTGGATGTTGTTATGCAGTGGAGCATAATTCGGTGAGCCCATTGCTGCCTTCTGCCTCCTGTAAAAGCACAGGGTCAAGCCTTTATCAACAGAGAATACCTTTCTAGTCGTGTTGGGAGGGAAAAGAAATAACAGCATAACAGTCTGAGTATGGTTGGCCTGAAATTTGACTGCAGTTAAGTTCAGAATTAGTCCCAAATCATTGCTTAGCCAATGCTAATATTTCTGATCTGGTCAAAACTCTCCTTGGCATCAAAATGTGACTGCAGAATGGAGGGAGGAGAAAATCCTGTGTCCCCTGGATGTTTTCTCTTATGAGGCTTATTTTTAGGGTATCTTTGTATAAGGTTTTCCAACAGCTGACACTACACCACGGTGTATTTTGAAGGGTTTTTGAAGGGTTTTTTTTTGAAGGAAAGGTTGTGCTTGGCGCACACAACCTCTGTCTGAACACCTGAATCAAGAAAGTCAAGCCATGTTGTCTAAGTAACTAAATTACCATCTGTCTCCCAGCTCTCATACAACAGGCTGACCTAGAAAAGCAGACAAGCAGAAATGCCCAGCCTTAGCTGGGTGCTTTTTATGAAGAAGAAAAAGACATTTAATAGATCTCAGCATTCGTTACTGTTTTTTTTCCCCCCTCACTCACTTTTTTTATTCTGAGTATTAGGCTCAGTTCCTAGAAAAGCCATTTTTGCAGTGCCTGGATTACAAATTACCATATTAATTATTTTCCACCACCAAAGGCTTTTGAGGAGAAAATATTCTGGGAACACAATGATAATCCTGCAAATGCCCCGTTAGAAACATGAACTTTAAACACGTGTATATACATATATTGCGGATGATTTGATGACATCTAATCTGAGTTTAATTTTGCTTGCATGTATTTAGAATTATTGTTAGTTTTACCTGGCAAGTCTGTTTCGTGGTGTCTAAACAGACAATGAAGCAGCAGAAAGCGCAGGTGTGTTTGGATACCAGCCACCATAACTAATGAGTGAAAAAATAAAGTTAGTCCACTTTAGCACCTTTCCTGTGCACACTTGCATCTGAAATGCTTCCTTTACTCCTTACCTTCTCTGTGCCCATGCCATCCTGCGTGGTGGTGTGAGGCAGTGGACTCTGCCTTGTCTTCAGCATGCTGAGTTGGTTGTGTCCCAGGTTCTTGAGTCTAAAGAAGCTGAGTGCACATACAGCCAAGGTTTTCAAAATTGGAAGGAAAAGCGTCGGCTCGTATTTTCTATGCCCATTCCTGCTATTGTGCCTGACTCAGTTTGGACTGCTTGCCGTTCTGGCATCCAAATGTCATTACCGCATCACCATGCAAGTAGAAGCTGGTGGCAAGAAGTACAGGAGCCTCTTTCAGGGCAGTGTAGCATCTCTGCTGCAGGAGCAAAGCTCCCAATGTTACATGCTCAAGTTCTAGGCATGAGTAGAGAGCAGCCTGTGGTTCATTTGCTTTCAAGCCTTTACTTGTGTTTGGACTAATCCTGCTCAGAACCAAATGGGTAGACAAAGAGACATACTCTGTCCCTTTTGAGGCAAAGTATCATGACTGAGTCCAAGATACATGTAGGGCCCTCCGTGTGCAATCTCTTTGACCCATACTTTGCTTTCTCCCCTGTAGTCCACGCAACAGCCATGTGCCAGAAACTGATGGAAGTGGTTCCTCAAGAATCATAAGCAGGAAAAGCAGAGACATTCAGCTCCAGGAAACGCACAATATTATTTTAAGACGACACAAGGAGAAAACACTTCTGATCCCTCATGAATAAAACCTAGGCACTGGAGCACCCCACAAGAGCTGCTTCATGTCTGACACCATGCCACCTGCTCTGCCTTGCCTCCTCCAGCCCTCCTGTTGCCACCTTTTAGCCTGGCAGATGAGCAACCACGAGAAGTTCTTGGTACGAATGTGGACCAGGAAGAGGAATTCCTGTCAGTGACTTCCGAGGGGTCCTGCGTGTCCGGCAGCAGCGTGTCCAATCAGCCTCTGTGTGTGTGTGTGATATTGAGGACTGTACTTCGGTTCTGTGTAGGCTTACTTGTTAGGGCTTTTAAAACTAAAGTTAGCAATGAGCTGCATATCCCCCAGGCTGCGGCGGATCTGCTGACGAGCCCAATTTGAGCATCACCAGCTGTACGAAGGTCCCCTGCCTGTGTCAGGGGCTGGGACTGTGGGCTGTCACACAGCTGTGGGGTGGTCCTGAGCCTGGGCCACCTGCCTTACCTGGTCACGGGGGGTGGTTGAGAAGCAAAGGTTGTTTAAGGGCTTTGGCTGATGTTGGCACTCACACACACACACACATGCACACACAAACTCACACCTAAATACGAGCTACTGGATGCTGTGGGCTCTGTCCAGGAAGTGCCACTGGCAGTGATTTAGGTGAGACAAGGCAGAGCAGAATTAGTGTCAGAGAAATGGTGTGAGGAGACCTCGTCTGCCTTTCATTGTGTTCCTGAAATGAGCACTCGGGGTCCCCTGCCATTGCGTGGCTTTTAACTCCCAGATCCAAGCTATCTCCCTGCTATTGAGCCAGTTCTCTGGGATGCTCCTCACCAGAACACCCACCCAGTGGCCCTGTGAATTAGCACGAGGGTAGGTACAGGCCCAAGGGTGGAGTTCCTCCCAATAAACCCAGGGAACTGCAGAAGTTAGCAGAAGGCCAAGACCTTAGCTTGCTCACTCCTTGTTTTTTTCTGTAGATAGGCTGTCATCCAGCATGGGATGAGCACCATTTTGCTCTGCAAATGGCCCTGTTCATTGCCCTCAGTACGATTGATGCTTGCCGCTAAACCGATTACAAAGATAAAATACAGGTGGGATTCTCCTGGCTCATTCGCCGGGGACTGTCTGCATTGCCTCTCACCATGCCCTTCATTATGCTGTGTTACCAGTACCTGCAGGGGAGATGGGACCAAGCGGGTCTGGGGGGGTAGAAAGGGGCAGATATTCCCCAATGGCTGGAGCCTGGCATTAATCTTGGTCTGCTGTAGGTGGTCTGTTTTGCTCTTAGAAGCAGGGACTGGCAGCTTCTTGAACAGTTTGCTCATAATGCCTCTGCAGTCAAGGTGATAGTCAACTAGAAATCAAATGCATCTTTTCCCTACAAGTGAGCTGCACTAGTCTCTGTTATAAATCTTCTTTGTGCTTGTGCTTTAGAAAATGGGTTGTTGAATTTTTTTCTCTATAATATTTTTGTAAACTAAGCTGTTTGGAAGCTGGGATCCTCCAAGAGCTAATGCTTTCTACTGGATTCTCCTCTTAGCATAGAGTCATTTTGGAAGAAGAGGCATTAAGGACACCAATGGTACTAGCTTATGCTTTGTCCTTTTAAGCAGCTCTTTGGCAAAAAAAGCATTTATGTTATAGCAGGTGGCAGCTTCTGTTCCAGTGTGTGTGACAATGACCACAGTTATGTCAAGAAGTGTCTACATGCAGCTCTTTGCTATTGCTTCACCAAGGACACATCTTTGCTTGGAGGCAGGAATAGGTGAGACAATCATCATGCTGAAAAACCTTTGTGGTCAAATTGCTTATTCCATGGCAGTACAGTGTAGAGATACCCAAGCCAGCTCAGCTACACTTCAAATGTATTTAGGGCTCTGCTTGAGATGAGATAACCTATGGAGAGTTGCAGCTGGTTTGGGTATATCTGCAGTGCAGAAGTACCCAAAGTTATGGCCAGTGCATGGCTGTTCAGGGACCTATGTGCAATGAATTGGAGCATCTCAGAGCCAGTGCCCGTGGAGAGACATTTGCGTAAATAAGGTCATGTACCATAAAACCTGAACTCAATTTTCCCTTCTTACAAGGAGTCCTCCTCCAGCTGAAGGCTGAGATGTTTTTGCAGGGTAGTGATTGGAAATCACTCCTTATGCCGGACCTGTTTCATGGAGAAAGAACCTGTCTCTCACCTTCCACTTGGTCTGTGCTTTTTTGGCTGTAATGGTCTCAGGACTGGTTTCCTGCTGGGCCTGGATTGAATTTAGGGGCTCTCCGTGCTAATATATACCAGCAGAATTGACTTGTGATGCAAAGGAAAGGGATTTTTACTCAACCACCTCAATCCAATGTAAATTAGCACCCAAGTCCAATCCACAGAGAGCTCAGAAATGGGTCCAAGTCTCCCAAATGTGTGTGGGATGCTTGGTTTGGGCATATCTCTTAATGAGTTTCATCAGTGATGAAGACCATGAATAAACGATATCCTCTTGGTGACCCTTTCACACTGGTTTTAAAGAGGAGATGTCACACTGAGATTTATTTTTTTATTAACTGATCTTAATTAAATCCTTAACTGGCTTGCTTGCTTTTTAAGAACTTTGATTATTTTCTACTTGCTGCTAAAGATCTTTCTTTTGTACTACTAACCTGCTGGCTCTGGCATTGATGTCATACATTTCATGGTGGCCTCGCCAGCGTTTCCATGGCAATAGATGTATAGGAAGAAACTGAACCAGGCACCAGCACAGAATCACACAAATGTTGAATTTGGCCAGCCACAGCTCAGATCTCAGCCTGATTCAGGACAAAGTTCACCTTTCAAAGGCCTGATTTCTTTTATCCCTGATTTATTGAGGCCAATAGTTCCCCTCCACTAGAGCCTGGCGGCATGGCTGTGAGAGAGAGGGGTATTTTTATGCTAGAGATTAGGGGAACAATGAATAAGGGGGTAAAACTGAATTTCATTTCAAAAAGGAAACACAACTAAAGCAATTTCTCCAATGGGTGGAACTGCTGCTACCATCTGCTGTCCAGTGTAAAAGCTTTAACTCGAAGCAGCAAACAGGAGTGTCTGCTGCCCCCGGAGGCTGGTCGTGTTCGGCTGGGTTTGGGCATGGAAAAAGAGAATCCATCCCAATGAACGACCTCCTTGCTGCTTGTTTTCCTCAAAAGCGGAGCGAGATGTGTCACAGGGGGAGGGGAGCAGTAGAGACTTTTCACAGAAAGTTTCTCATCATTCCCAGAACTGGATGTGGAATTTTTCTGTTGTTTTTACTGCTTGCTTGTACTCTCTTGAGCCTGTGATCAGTCACCCTGTTGTAATCTGTGCACGACCCACCAAGGGAGGTGAACCCTTCCCACAGAGAACACATACAACTCCAGTGACCGTGAGTTTGCCTTCCCAAACAGTAGCTAGAGTTAAATGAGGTACCTTGTGACTGTATTTCATGTTACAGTATTCTGCAAATACGGCCCCGAGCTCGCCGTAGCTGTCGTGTCAGTGGAGCCGTGGTTGCGTATTTCTGCAAGTGATCGCTGTGCCCGCAGTAGTCTGTTGGTCGTTGTACTAACCCCCTTTCCTTTGTCGCTCTTCTTTGATGCAGCTTGTTTTTGAGTACTGAGAGTCCCGGGGAGTCAGTTGTTGGGTATTCACGGAATAGCAGCCTGCAGGAATTGTTAACAGCGAGGCAGGAGCCAATGGCTTTGCACGGGTTCCTCTTCCTAACCATGAAACCTCCCAGACTGCGAGGGGACCTGCCCTGCCCAGCCCTGCAAAATGCTCCCGGATGAAAATGGGGAAGCTTTTTGTTGGTTTTGTTTTTAAATTTCCTGCAGTATTTGCAGTGTTTGCCATCTCAGATGCTGTGTTCTGGTAAACACACTATTGTTTTTCATGGCACCCTCTGTGGATAGCTAGGTTCAAAGGGACTCTGTCGCTTGAACAAACTTCACAGACCCTTCAACTGGATGGGAGCTCCCGTGAAGCAGCTTTGTTGCTCTCCGCATGCTCTCCCTGTGGGCGGCTCGGGCTGGGGAATAAATCGGGCTCCTTGCGGCTCCATCCCATGTGCTGGGCTGTGCCGCAGAGCCCGGGAGGGACAGCGGTGTCTGGGCACAGCTCTTCCCTGCCACCACGGCTTCCGGCCCCGTGGGTGCTGGGGAGAGGCGTTTGGTGGTGGAGTCCTGGTCCGGCTGCGTGGGAACGGCAGGGAAGGCTTCCTCTCGGTCTGTGGTGGTGCCTGTGCCTTTAACCGAGGCTACAGTGTTCTCGGGCTTTAATAAAAATAAAGGAGGAAACAGCCAAATGCTCTCCTTGCACAACGCTCTGGCTGTTCTTGTGGGACACCAGCCTTTCCATCAGTCGGTTGCATAACTCCGTTCCCAACGACATCAAAAGGGAAGGCGCAGAACCGCCGGGCCCTGGCGAGGTTTGCCATTCAGAAACGGCTGAAACCGCGCTTTGCGCTGCGGCTTGAGAAAGGGCAGCCCGGGGACAAGGCAGCTCCGCTTCGCTCTGGGGCTTGGGCTGGATTCTGCTGGCCAGTGCCGCGACCTCACAGAGCCCAAAATCGCAGCCTCGTGTCAGCCCGTGGAGCCCCATGAGCGGGAAGGTCGGCACGGCTGGAGCCAGCGGCATTTGGCCGCCGACCAGGGAGCCACAGGAGCGAAGCAGTGATGGGAAACAGCTCCCGCGGCTCCGCCGGTGACCTTACCCACACCAGGGTGTCCCATGAGACCCCAGCATTGAGAGGTGCTCGAGGGGCTCTCCTCTTCTGGTTGCTTCCTGAGGAGTTGCAGCCCTACGCTGGTTTTGCCCGGACTTGAGAAGTTCCGCAGTTCACGCGGCCCGAACTGGAACTGGGAGCTGGGGTGGAAGCCGAGCGCCGGTCAGGTCGGGAGGAGGGCGAGCGGGGCTGGCTGGAGCCAGGAGCTCCCGGCGCGGTGCAGGTGCTCTCCACCGCGAGACGTGGCGGTAGGAAGCGTCCCTCAGGTTAGGTCGCCCCTAAGGAACCGATGTCCAGAGGATTTTCTTTGCTTTTAACTCCCTGCTCCTTGCGTGAGAAGGGGTGTTGCTTCCTCCAGCTGTTAAGTGTTGGTGAGAAAAAAAAAAATATTTTTTTAAATACTGAATTAATTTTTAAGTGGCCTAAAAGAGACTTTCTATCTACACCTAAATTATCCCCGCTGGTGACATCCATCTCAGCGCAGGGGCTCTGCCAGCTCTCAGGCGCTCCCCCGCGCCCCAGCCAGCGGGGCGTAGCGCTGCGGGACCCGGCCGGTCTCCTGTGCTGGGCTGAATTTCACACGCGGAGGAAAATCCTGGCTTGTTTGGAGGACAAGAGAGCGGGGTCCGTGTCTCACCTAAAACCTTGCAGGGGGAGAATTTTAGGTGGTGCATGGACCTTGCACTGGCCCTTGGAACAAAAGCAGGGTGCAATTCACTTCTAGTGAATAATCTGACTTTTCAGTGATACCTTTCTTCTAAAGTTCTTTTTTTTTTTTTTTTTTTAACAGAAAAAAGATCTTAACCTACAGAAGAAAATGTAGATCTGATTTACAATTTTATTGTATTTGGTTGCTTTAAAAAATATTTTACTAATTTAAATGTTGCTGTAGATGACATTCTATTTATTTTAAGGGGTAAATATCTTCTAGTCTTAATACTTCTCCAGTAAATGCTATTTACAATGTTTGTGTTCCTGTCAACACAGCTGTTCCACAACTGACCGAGTGCTGGTCAGCCAGTAGTAACTTAATCAGATTGCCTTGTAAAACAAAATGTCTCCTGCAATGTATTTTTTCTAGTATTCTTGTTTCTTTTATGTCTGTGGTTAACAAATCTGTTAAATGTTTGGGTTGTTTTATGTTTTGGGTTTTTTGTTTGTTTGTTTTTTAACAAAGAAAGCTGAATTACAACTCTCTTGTTGCTGGTCTTTGCCTCCAAAACTTCTATTTTTGCAAAAGGTTGCCTTGTTAATCCTGCATCCACCGGCTCCCCGTGCGTGCACCCGAGCCCTGGATTCCCCAGCGTTCCTCTTGCAGACAGGTCTAGAAGCACAGCGCAGCAATGCCGGCATCTATTGCTCTGTCAGTCACCATCCTCCTGTTTAAAGTACGAGTTACCATTTCTGGATGTGCAGAACACAAACTAAGGGGCTGGGAAACTGGGTGAGCTTCGTGCAAGAGGTGGGAGTAGAAGACAGTGCCCTGGTTCCCAGGCTGTGTCTGCAGGGTAGAGATGCTGCTCATGCTGCTGAGAGAAGCTTGCAGCCAAAAGAAATGTCTAGCAGCAGCAAGATCTCAAGCTTCATATGGGGAAAACGATCCTCTGCTGCGATTCCCTCTTCCCCGTGTCCTTCCATGCTGGAGATGCTCCATGTGCTGATGGTGCAGATGGGTGAGCTTGGATTTCCCTCCTGAAGAAGAGGGAGCTGAGACTATTCATGTGATACCCATGCAGACACCGACAGGAAGAACTGGGCACAAAATGGAGCTTAGAAAGGCTGCAGAGAAAACCCAGTAGTACAGGGAGTCTTCGGTGTTGCCTGCTGATGTTGCACACGTTGATACTGAATTTTAGGCACTACAGGCAATCAATTTCTTGAAAACAATTAGAGAATTCACAAGAAAGGCAATTGCTGATTTAGTCATGTGTATTGTGGCCATTTCAGAAAGCAACAGCTGGAGAGAGAATCTGTAGTATTACATGCTCAAGCCTAACGGCCTCATTAGACCCAACCCAGCTACTGCAGAAACATTCAACTTTAAATATATGCATGTAATAAAGGAGGAAGTTAGAGGAGCAGAAATGAGAATGCGTTTACAAGGCTGTTGTATGCAACAAGGGGCACACACTGCATTAGAGGCTCTTAGCTGAGGTATTAGAGTAATCTAAGGAAAACATCTCTAAAAGCCAGCATGGCTAAACAGCAGACTAGAGTGCCACTAGTCATTCACAAGGGGTCATTCAAAAAGTGACAGCTGTGGACAAAGAAGGAAAACAGAAGAGAGAATAAACTCCGGTAAATTAAATATAAAACCTCGATAAGACAATCAAACATCGCATTCACAAGGGACACTAACAGCCCAAGAACAAGAAGGGCTCTGAAGCCCGCAGGAAGCCTGCCAGAGGCGCAGCGGGGCCGGTGCCGCGCCGCAAAGTGCTTCAGCAGGCAGATAAGGCAGTAGCGGAGAAATGAAATGAGTTATTTGCATTCATGTTTGCTACAGGCTTCCTTGGAGAAGTTCCCATGCTGGAGCTTTTCTTCGCAGGGAGCGAGCCCAAGGAACTGTTGCCAGACAAAGCACCGAGCTTCGGAGCAAAGCTCCAGCTCTGGGATTTGGAGACCTTCAGAGACTCCAGGGGCCCCAGCTGAGGCCACCGTGCTCCCAGCAGGTGGGAGCAAGCGGTGCGCAGTGCCAGGCGATGCCCGTGCCGTGGGAGGTGGAAACAGGGCACTGGCATGGGTGGAAGGTCCAGGGATAGCCTGGACCCATTGCAAGAAGCTGTGATAGGGGTAATACAGTGAGCAGAGACATGGAGAAGAGCATGCTGGGGAGAAACACCAAGCGGTCGTACAGGACCACTGGGAGCTTTGGGAGGGGTTAGGAGCTTTTGGTGACCTGCGTGAAATAGAAAGTCATTTGCAGTGAGGGATCTCCTGGCAGGTCCATGAAGCTACAGCTGGAATACCGCCGTGAATGAGAACAAAAAGGCACAACCACAGCACTGCTGTGTAACGCCGCTCCCTGCGCCTGTCCCGAGCACGGAGCTGGTGCGGCCGCCCTGGCTGGGGCTGCAGGAATGGGAGCGGGCAAGCGCTGGCTGCTGCGCAAGCATGGGGCGAGCGCTCAGGCGGCTGGCCCGGAACAAAGGCAGGAAGCGTTTTCTCACACATGGCAATGTTATCATGCGCTCGGTGTCACAGGATGTTGTTGAGACCAGAAGTTTGTGTGCGTAAACGTTCAAAAAGAGATCAGACAAAAGGGTTTGTTAGTAAGCGCAACAGCCCTGGTGCAGCCTCTGCCTCAAGGAACACTGAATCTCCATGTGCCCAAGGCTGGATGGGCAAAGTGGGGAAGGGATCGGGCCCTGCTTTGTGTGTTTTCCCTAAAAGCTTGCTGCTGGTGGCTGCTGGGGACATGGTCCTTTGGCCATGCGGTGGCTCTTGGCTCCCCCCAGGTGCCTGCTCCTTTCCTTCTGTCCCAAAGGCTGCAGGCTCAGTGGTGGTGCGAGCGCGAAGGCATGGGAACACAGCCCTGGAGGACATGCAGATGGGGAGACTGACTTTTTTCCATTTTTTCTCCCCAAAACCAGGAGCACCTGTGTGTTTGAGTGACACAGAAAGAAGCTAGGGGGTCTGCCACCTAGGAAGCGTGAGCCCTTGGAGCAGCAGGTAGAAATGCCTCTGCAAACTGGAGGCAAGCCCAGCAAAAAGCAGTAAAACAGTTGTTTATTTGCAGACTTGTGCAAAAGATGAAAGGCAATAAATATGTTTGCATTGGGAAGAAGCTACCCCAAGGGCGGGGTGCGACATGGGCTGGGAGCTGCTGCAAGGGTGCAAAGTAAATGAATGAAAGGAGCTGATGAGGAATTGTGGGTAGAACTAATAAAGGGACCCTGTGAAGCAGATAAATTAATACACCAAAAATGAGATACAGCTATGAGGAAAATTAACAAAAGGAGAGTTGCTGTTAAACTTCCTTGCAGCAAAATACTCTGGATAACAAAATTGTCCCCTTAAAATTGAAGCAATGGAAGTTCTGCTTGGAAGCCTTTTTTAAAAGGGAGCTGCAAGGAGTTGCTAATGTTTCACCTGTTGCACAAGAGCCATGAAATAAAGGTGTCCCCTCAGAGGGAACAAGCTGGGGAGCCTGCACAGCACATGCCGGTCTGTCCGGATTTTGCTGGAGACCTGTTTGAGGTGTCAGAGATCAGTGACACTGGATTATTGAAGAGCAGGTTTTGTAGATCTCAAACAAAAATATTCCTCCAACCCCAATTACCAGACCTTGAAATATAGCAGAGGATTTTTTAGAGACCTATAAAGCTTCCCCCCCTCCATATTTCCTGAAATATGCTTTTTTTTTTTCTTTTTTTTTTTTTCTTTTTAATCACGAATTGTCATGACAAAATCTCTTTTTCATGTACAGGGAAAAATAATGAATGAGAAAGGATGGACAGACACTGCCCAGACACACCCCTTCATTACAAATAGAAGAAGAAAAGCTGTGCAAGAGCATCCCAATTTATTTCACTGGGTCCCCTGCAGCTTCTCCTCCCCAGCCTCCTCCGCAGGAGGTGTCCGGCCGATGGCCCGACGAGGGGCTGGACAAGAGCTGCGTTGCTGCTGCCCTGCAAGCCACTGGCACCAGCACAGCCCTGGGGGATGGATGGCACAGGAGATGGCAGTGGGGCTGGGGGGAGCTGCAAATCTGGGCTCTCCTCCAGCCAACCACCATTGTGCCTGGCCATGCCTCAGTTTCCCCAGCTGTGAACGATCCTCCCCACCTGCCTGGAACAGACAAAAAGTGCTGTCTGCGTTAGGTGGGGCAACGAGTGCTGTGGAAATTCCCCTGGGTTTCATCCAAGCTGCAGAACAAGAAAGTTGAATACACATTTAGCCATTCTGTAACTTGAATCCTGCGTAGAATCAGAGACCAGGCAAGTAAGAAAAGACAATTCCTCTTGCCTGAGCCTCTTGTCCCTAATTCAACTAATTTGTCCTTCAGACGCTGCTGGTGGAAGAGCAGAAGGTCCTCACATGTGCTCTGCCACCACATTTTCTGTCTGTGCATTGTGCCGGGCTCTTTGCAGAATTCAATGCAAGCTTTGAGGCGGGTGCCATCAAACACCTCTCCAGACTGCTGAAAATGAGGTATTGTCTGTACCGGCACCAAGTTATGAATCTTGTAGCCTCCAGAGCAGTCAACAGCATTATCACAAAAATGAGTAATAAAAATAAAATGCGCAGAGCCTTGTGCGCACTACGTGCCATAAGCAAATTCTACGCATGTGGCAATATGCCTGTACAAACCCTAGAAGTGTAACGACGCGGTGGGAATACAGATGCGGTCTCCACTTTGGACACTTTTCTGGCTGATTTGGTCAGCGTGTGCAGGGGCCTGGCTCCAGATCTCACTGAGGTCATTTCTGCTCCAACTTGTCTGGAAAAGTGAGGGCTCCCCACACCGCCCCTCGCCTCGTGTAACCGCTGCGTGCCACAGCACTCGGCGGAGAGCTCGTCCCTCCTGCCCTTCGGCTTGGGAGAGCTCATAAATCAGGTCTGGGCATCTCAGGTATTCAGGTATTTTGTGGTGCAACGAGGTGCGTGGAGGTGCTGGTGCATGTTCCATCTCGGGGCGGTGTTGCTGCAAAGACACCGGATTAGTTAAAACAGAAAAAAGTGATGTCCGGAGGGGACGTGTTGCCTCTGCCAGGGAAGGGCGGGTGGTGAGGCTGCGGCTCGGCCACGAGGGACTACAGCCATGCAAAGCTTGGCGTGAGAAAGGGTCTGCAAAGCTCTCAGGCCTGCAAGGACTTGAAATGAGGTTTGCTGCTGGCCCTGGCTTTTGTTAAACAAAAGTCAGCAGACCGATTGCGCATAGGTAATAAAACCACCCATACGCGCAACCTTTCTACACCGAGTCTTGAGAAAATCAAGCTGAACATTTTGGGGTTATATCAACAGCGGCTGGGGAAGCAGCTGCGTGCCCACAGGGAGGGCTGGGCAGACTGAGCCATGCCAGGACGAGCTCGGTTCGCAGATGTTCCCGCCAGGAGCAAAGTGGGAGCCCCGGCTCGGCTGCGTGCCGAGGAGGAGCCTCAGGATGCCGTGGGGACCCGTTGGAAAGGCACCGTGGGGACCACAAGCTACCGGCACGCCGGGCACTGCCACCGTGCGACTGTTGCACTGTGCCCTGCATGTCTGGTGCACGTTGGAGTGCAGGCTCCTAATGCTGCCATGGCCGTCTGTCCGTCTGCAGCGTTCACCCCTGCTAAATGGCATTTAGCCATTTGCCAGCATCGTGTTTGCACTAGGAAAGAAGCCTAGACGGACAAAGCTGCTTGGAAGTCTTTTCAGAGAGGTGCCGGCTTTCCACAACGTGAAGAGTTTAAGCTCTCACATGATGTGAGCGCTTGTGCAACTACTGCAAAAACCAGCACTGGCTGTAGGCAGCGTGATCACTGGGTGAGAGCAGGGGCCCGAGACAGTGCAGAACGGAAAGGTCTGGCTGACGAGCTGCTAATTAGACACTGCTTCCTCAGGTGAAGAAAATAATTGCATCAAAATAAAAATGCCAGCTCCTAGAAGAAAGCTGTGTAAAGCCACAAAAATCCAAGTGCAGATCAGACCCTCTCTGTAACTGAAAATTACCATCACTGTTAATGTTTTATTTTTAGAGGGAATGTTTGGGGATGGAAAAATCCTTTTGTAACTTGCGTTTATTTTCTTCATGTGCCTATCAGGTTTTCTGGAAAAATCCAACAGCCTGGCATTACCTAGTTAAAAAGCCTACAAGCCTCACACCTCTCTGGCTTGGTTTTACCTTCCATGTTTAAAATTCATACTTTAAATTAAAATGTGGAGAACTTAAGCAAAAATAAGACTTTTTTCCAGTACCCGGTGGAGTTTCTCAGCAGGTGCTATCTCTGCCGAGCAAAGGTTAAACAGGTTTTGTAACCCAAATTTTAGAGAACCTCCTGTACCTCAGGCAGACAAGCTAAAACCCAAACTCTTGCCAAATACCTTGTACAGGATTTTCTCCTCGCTGCGTGGGCCCAGCGCCGCCTGGGTTTCCACGCCCTGAGCACAGAAAATCGAGCCTGAAAACCGCTCTCACGCCTGCTGCAGGATCCAGCCGGGAGCCATTTCATGGCCTGCGGGGGCTGCAGGGAAGTGCAGCCGAGCACGGCTCTGCCCCGGCTCCCCCCAAAACCGGGGGCTCTGCTTCCTCCCTGCAGGAGGCTCTATTTTTTGTTTGTTTTTTTGAAGGAAAGGAGCCTTTTACCCAAGAGGCTGCTCAGTAGTGGTGTTGCAGAAACGGGCTCCAGAAGGGGATTTACTGCACCCACGAGTGATTTAAGCACCTGCTTGTCGTGGCCTGCTCCCCACCCGGGCGCTGGGGTAAAGGCTTCAGCCTGAGCGCGTTTGGAGCCAGCTCTGTTGATTCATGCAGGGGGTTAGGTGGGGAAGGATGCTTTCATCTGCTTTCCCTTGCCCTTATTAACCAAATTCCAGCCCTTCTGTGGAGCTGCACGGCCCCCGGTGCGTGCCAGGGCCTCCCCAGGCACTAGCCCTGCTCCTGGTGCAAGTCACGGTGGGGCGAGCGCTGCTCTGGCAATTCGGGGCCATTTGCTCCGAGCATCAGCACCAGGACTGACCCACTGCGTCCTCACCCCCGAGCTGCAACTGGCAACCCGCAGCCCCTGCGGGGGAAACTTCTCTCCCACCCTTCGCTGAGAAAATGAGATGAAAGAGCAGAATTAGTCTCAAGGCTGGTTAACTCCAGCCAGGTGTGATGAAAACAGGGCTTGGGAGGAGATGGGGAGCTGGAAACAGAGGAAAATTGACCTGGCGTGAAGAAACAGCTTGATCCTGCATTAGATCAAAGAGCAAAGGCACGTTGGGAAGAGTTTCCCCGCCAGGTGCGTGTTTTGGTGGGGCAGGCGGAGGGGCGATGGTGGGGAGCAGGAAGGAGCTGGCCGCCCTGCCCCGGATGAGTGACCCCAAAGGGGTGCCAGGAGGAACTGGGCCACGACACCTCAGTTTGGATGGCAGCACCTTGGAAAGTGAAGGCCTCTGGGTACTGCTGCTTGACGGCCAAGCGCAGCTCCCTGCACTGTTTGGGATAAGTTTCCCAGTTTTTAGGCTGATGCCTGGGGTTAAAGGATTTTCCCCAGCTGGGTTTGGTGAGGTTCCCGTCACGGCTGCGGGCACAGGCGGTGCTCGGCTCGCTGCCTCTCCCCAGCAAATAACCACTGGTTGTGCAAACCCCGCTGGCCTCCAGGCGCAGTGGAGAAAGGCGAGGGATTTGGTAGGAACCCCAGCGGGAGCCGAGCCCCTCGCCAGGCAAGCCCATGCCTGGGGAGAGCCGCCAGCATCTCCCCGTAGCTCTGCGCTTCAGAGCATCGCCAGATCCCTTTGCGATGTATTTGTCTGTTTTGTACTGATTCCCACTGACGGAAAGCTATAATACACACGGCATCCCGCAGCAGCCAACTGTCCCGCTCCCTCCCGTCTTGGCTGGGCTGCTTCGCGCCCCAGTCCCGCGACATGACAAGTTTATCTTCTGGGAAAACATGAAGCTGGCCTGATGAAGTGAGTGTCAACAGCCACCATAGAAACCCGGCTTGCACGTGCAATCCTCGCCAGATAGTGCCACAGAGCAAGCAGCAGATAGCAGAGCAAATATTGGTTTTCCAGCGGGACCTAATTCCTATCTGCTTCATCAGCAGAATGGATCGTGTGCGGTGTGTCAGATTCACGTGGTTGTCTTCACAACAAAGCTGTGCTTTCCATTTGAACAGCACAGGAAAAAGCCTGATATTACATATCACCGAGACCTGGCTTTTCCTTGCGGGACTTTTTTTTCTAGTAAGAGAAACGACATCGTAGGTAAGGAAACCACAATGGTTATTTCCAAGAAAGAACAGTACCCGTACAGTGATAGAAAACCTGTTAACAGATATTAGTTTCACTGGGATTGCAGCTTGAGGTTAAAATTAAACCTTTTCTTTGAAAAACGAGTCAGTGGTAGATAGACGGATATGAAACCATCACCTATTACATCATGTCTGTAAAAACACCCTAAAACATGTTCAGAAGTGGATGTGATGCCATCTTTTAAAAACTAAATCATACTAATTGCTGGAGTTCGAATCTAGCCAGATACTCACTGCAGGACAACGGGATTGTGATAACAGGTGGGCTTTGTAAATGAGACGCTGTATTGTGCTGGAAGAAAAGAATAAAGTTTTATCTATGTTTCATGACCCCTAAATTGCTAACTGCCCCTAGAGGGACCTCTGAGTTTTGGGGATTCACAAGGAAGGGTGAGGAAGAGGCAGCTCGGTATCATTGCAACCATGGAGCGTGCACCTCGTGTGTCCTGCTCCATGCTTGGGTTCCATGCAGCCTAATGCTTTAGGAGAACATTTCTACTCACGAGGGAGTGGTTAATATACCCAAGCTTACCTTCCTAAGCCGGTGAGAATGAATAAATATTTTCTTTTCTTTTGCAAAACCACAAGGAATCTTGCCAGGGTCATCATTTCCCGAGGGCAAATGTTTAGCATGATAAGGGATGTATGGAGCTATCTTTATTGAGGGGCTAACAAAACCAGACTGAACTGGAGTGGGAGAACAAACCAAACAGCTCCGCAGTGCATAGCTCAGACTGGGACAGCCCTGTCAGACCAAGGAGACAGCAGCAGGTACGGCACTAAGTGGATAATCCGACCCCGATAGCTGCCGCAGCACTATCAGCAAAAGCCATTGCTGGGCAGTTGTGGAAAAAGCTGCTCACCCATCAGGCTGGGGGCAGTGCCTTTCTGTGAAGACAAAACAGATTTAATTTAATCAACATTGCTGTTATCAGGACCGAGGCAGGTGAAAATCAAGCACGAAGGGCCAGTCCCTGTCCTTTACCTCCTCAGCTGTAAGGAATTGCAGAAGTTAGGCGTGAGAGAAGGGTGTGAAATGACCCATGCCCAGCCCACGGGGCAGGCCGACTCGCTGCAACCACCTGTGGCAGACATCGGCCTCGCAGGGGCTGAGAAACGTCTTTGGAAATCTCAGAGCCACCCCAGACAGCCTCCTCTCATGTCTCGCTGGCCTGGCACTCGCTTGTCTCTACCATCCAAATTAAACCTTTCTCAGCTAATGTATAAGCAAGCCTCCTCTCCCTACCTGCCATGAGATTGCCGAGCTCTCCCCCCTTGAGAACAAGGCAGGGGAGCCACCGAGCTGGGTCTGACGTCTCCCCTTACCTATTGGGGAGGAAAAATGGTGCTTGAGAGCACCTGAATGGGAGCATTGTATCCAGCCTGGTGACTGCAACAAAAGCTGGGCTGGATACTAACCCCTGCTCTGCCCCTGCCTGCTGTCATATTACCAGGGCTATCATTTGCCTTGTGACGCTGGTGATTCCTTCTCCATTACAGAGAAATGCTCCTCTCCTCCAAAATATTCTGAGGTCCTGCGGTGAAGGGGTCTGTAACGGGAACCGAGGGTTGGCTAGGTGCTAATAGAGCACCAACTATTCTTGACAACCGAATTTGTAACCTGCCTGTTTAGGCAGGGGGTGACACCCACATCCATTAGCCGATCCTCTACGTCCAGCAGCACCTGCAATCCCACCGCGCGCACCAGCTCCGGAGGTGGCGCGTCCCAGCAGCCGCCCGGGCTCTTCAGGTGCCGCACGGCAGAAGAAGCCTCGCTGGGTGAGACGAATGCGCTTGGACTTGTTCCTAGGGCGGGCAAAAACATTGGATGGAGTCCCCATTGGAACTGCCTCCTTTGTCCTCTAATTACTGAGAATTTAAGAGGTTGGCACTACCCAAATCAGCGAAAGACAGAGAAACTGAAATACAGGCAATTTCTTCACCTAAGCTACCTCTGCTCACTTGAGCGCGTTGTGCTGCTTTCCTCCTCGCATCCCGAAGGCTGGCCCTGGCCTTGGCTGTCCGTTTGCCACCACTAAGAGCCGTGCACCTCTGCAGATGATGCAACGTCTCAGCAATTCTTGCACCATGGTGTGGTGGGAGCTGGCTCGGGGCCCTTCTCTGCAGAGGAGCTGACATCTGGTGGGACACGAAAGCCATTACAAGTCTTACTACATTCCAGTCTGGGTTGCATCAGACTCAGAACTTGAATAATGAGGGGAAAAAAATGGTTTTGTACATAAGGGCTGGAGATTTTATGGTGTTTCTAGCTGCTTTGCTCTTACGAGCAATATAACCATTGCTGTCCAGAACTCAGTTCTCACCCCAGGCTTTCTGTGGCTTCCTTTTACTCACTTCTTTCCTTCCTAGTTCACCTAATTATTCGTACTTCTCTTTAGAAATGACACTAGGAATTCAAAGATGCCTGGGGTGCCACGAATGGGACTGAGCCCCAAACTGTGCAGCTGGACCCAATCTTTCTACAAAACTCTGACCCTAGGATGAGGTGAGCCAGGGACCTGTGCAACGACATTGGCATTTAAGAGGTGCTCTGCGTCATATTTGTACATAAATGAGTGGAACACTATCTAAACATGTTTGTAAATAAAATGGGAATATAGCAAAGCAACCTTGATGACAGGTGAGGTAAAAGAGTTCCAGCTCATATCAGCCAGACTCCATCCCTGGTATTGTGGACTCTACTGCCTCACATACGGAGGATTAAGCGTCTCTAAAGAACCATAGGTAGCCTAATTAATGGCTCACTAGCCTAATTAATGAAGATCCAGGACAGACATACAGGCAGTCTAAGATTTCTGCTTTCTCATCGCCTTTCTGGGAACTGGCACACTGACTTGAGCAGATTGATGGGGTGCAATGTCGCAGAAAGACGTGACAATAAGCCGGACAGAGATCGTCTGTGCAGCTGCTGGAGCATTTTAATCGGGAGCAGCTTCAAGGCTGGGCTGGTAAATACTGCCATGGCTCAGTGACACTGCAGACACCCTGCACACTCGAAATACCACCATCAAAGCTGCTCTGATGAAATAGCGGAGACCAGTCCCTGTAGCAATCCGTGCGATAAGATGTTTGAAAAAAGACAATCAAAAGAAAGCAGTGACACGTGCAGAAGAATTCTGCTGCTCTATGAGGAAGTTTGCAAAGGCTGATTTGAATAGCTTTAAAACATTAGCTCCTCCAAAAGTCCCGTCCTCCTGTGCTTTTGTACATATATTCGCATGCACGTGTGCTTACGTTAAGTTAGCAAAGCCTTTCTTTGAAAAGAATTTCTGGATTATGGTGCTTATCAGCATGGTTGTAAATTTGAAAGACATGCTCAGTAAACAGTGCGAGAGGGCACTTCTCACATGGCAGCTGCTCGGGGTGAACAGCTGAAATAATTTAGCAGTCTTGCACTGCTCACTAGAAGAAAAGGTGCGTGCCCCATGACCAGGATCCCTCAGCACTGCAAGGCATAAGCATTCACTCCTTACCCTTGCAGGCAGTTTCAGCTGTTTTACACAAACCAGAAAGTTTATAATCCTCCCAGTACGTGGCCACTCTTCAAATGCTGATCAGCCTTATTACTGTGCTGAATGTTTTGCTACCCTGAGAATGCTCCTCTATTCATCTTCAAGGCTAGAACCAGTGCTTGTGCAAAATGACCTTGTTTTGAGACCTAGAGCCATCTCCCACAAACAAGCGTGGCATGACGCTGAAGAGTGAAAAATTGCAGCAGGAAATACAGATTAATGCTTCCTGTTCACTATCTACCATGCTTCTCATCCTGGTGCTTTCACTGTGAGTACATTCATTAAAAATGAGCCGAGTACAGCCAGGCTGGGCAGGCTTCACATGTACAGAGATACAGAGACATGGTGTGGAGGGGTTCACTTTGATGTTAACACCAAACTGTGTATTTTAGGTATTAGATGTTCATTTTAGTGCTTAAATGGAAGCACCTGCATTTAAAAACAGCTTAGAGAGGGGAAAGGCATGTTCATTTGCTCTGGATCAGTAGTAGAGACATGCTTACTTATTTGCTGTAGATCAGTGGTGGATTCAGGTATAATAAATAAATTCAGGAATTTATTTCACTATGTCTGTGTTGTGTTGTTGTTGTTGTTGTTTTTCCTCCAGTTGTTTTCTACATGTTAGCAGGAGCTGCTATCTTCATTATTGCTGCACTGGTGCTCATAATTAGTGCTATAACAGCAGAGTGGTAGAGTATCCTCATTTAGAACATGCAAGATTGCTGCATCATTATTAGTGATCAGAAATGTGAATTTCTAAACAACTCTCCAGCTCTGTCTTGCCTTTTAATTCTTTCTTTGCAGTTTTCTTTTCAAAAACACAGAAAACCAATGAAGTCCCACTGGAATGGCAAGAGAAAGGGCCTTTTCAGATTCACTGGGAAATTGTAGCTTCAAGTGTGACAATTTGCTGATGGATTCAGATTGATATCCCTTGGGATCTGCACCTGAATAAAGCTACGCTTTGTACTCCCCTCCAGGGAAGGCTCTGCCTTCCTCTGCTTTCTCTGTTTCCAAGGTATTAAAGCACCAATTTCCAAACAGAAAATACAGGAAGACAATTGAATGGCCATGAGATATTATCAGCTTCTGGTTATAAATAAACGTGAATGGAGCAAAGCACCATCACTGACTTGCAGCAGCCTCCTGCTTGGTCTGAATCCAGTCCCAGGTGCTACGTGCATCAGCAGGGGCCTCTGCTGGACTGTGAGCATAGCCAGGATAAAAACCAGACTTTCCAATAAGAGGGATTTTCTTCAATGTGAGCCTTGGGTAGGTACATGCCCTTGACCCTCACCTGTATTTGCTTTTAGAGATGAGTGACTTTGAAACGTTGTCACCAGAACCTGTGGGGGCATTATGATTTTTTTTTCTCTCCCTATTTTACAGATGCAGAGCAGAAAAATTGCAGCTCAAGCCTAGAGGAGACTGAGGGACCTATTTTCTGACTTGTTACCACACAGTAGTGTGGTGTATAAAAAATATTTTTTCCTGGGCATCCTGATATTCCCTGAAACACAAACAGCACTCAGAACCCTCGGTCGGCTGAATCCAGCCGTCCTTCCTCCCAGCAAATTCTCAAAACATTCTCCAGCACACTGGTGTTCCCAGGTGTGACACTGGCATGATTGCACGTTCCCTTGCAACCCTCTCCTCTTGCTCTGCAGGGCCTATATCAAAATAGCACTGGGCTGGATCCTGCCAATGTGTTTGAATTGGTCCCCACTCAGCAGCCCCAAGGTTCTCTCACATGTAGGTTTGCTGGGTTTATCTTTGCCCTCATCTTTCTATAAGGGCAGTGTCAGAATATTCTAACACACTCGCTCTTCCTAGAATTGCAATGCATTTTTGGTTGATTTTGTTACTGTGCTGTCAGCATGTCTTCCTGTTTAATCTGTGTCATTAATTCCTTCCTTGCTACTGGCTTCAGAAAGCATTAACAAGGGAAAAATAAATCAAGTTTTAGAGCACAAAGAAGGCTTGTGGGAAAAAGCTTTTGAGTCTTTTCTGAAGCTTTCATGCCTGTTATTCTTAACTTTGCTGATACAGCTGGATTTACCATCCTGTTGAATGAACATATTCCAAAAAAAAAAAAAAAAAAAAAACCAACAAAAAAAAACCCACAAAGTAAAACCACATTCTTTGTATAGGTCAGAACTGGATGTGGGCTGCCAGATATAACAGCACAGGACACTTCATAGCAACAGAATGAAATGTGCAAACACTGGCAAAGTCAAGCTTATGCCATGTTCCTTATCAGCACACAGTTCAAAACCCCCAAACAAAGCAGAAACAAAAACTGAGACAGAAATTAGAGTGTGTGGACATCTGTGCTTGGCAGCATGTGTGTATGCGCCCGAACTCGGCCACGTTTGGGAACACACATCTGTCCTCCAGCTGGGTGAGGATGTTTGTGTGAACGTGTAGGCGTACATCCGCGCATGTCGTGTGGGAACGTGGAGCGGCACAGGGTTTGTTCAGGGTGATGGGAAGCCAGTGAAAAGAGCTCACCTAAGTCAGTTCTGGAGACTTATGTTTGAGTTTTGGGGCATCCGTACTCTTACATATAGCCGAGGTGTCCATCAGATCCCCCCAAGGAGGACATGTCTCTTAACAGTTACCATCGTTGCTACAACTGGACTTCTACACCATGGTGGATCTGGGGAATATTTATCCCTGAGAAGTTCATGCCCTGAGTCGTGCTTATATTATGCTTTACATTTTCACGGTGCAGTGCAAAGTTTTCTTTGTCCTTTCATCCTCTTTTTCCACATAAACCATGAGAAACCAGACTGTATAGTTCAAGAGATCAGAAAACTCACACCAAGAACGTTCTACCCCACGCAGTTCCCCGTGTGATGGCAGCTCCAAATGACCCTGAGCATCTGAAACTACAATCACAAATACGGGAAACAAAGTTTTGAGAGTGCAGTTTCAGCTCAAAGAGCTGAGGATCTCTGCATGCTCAGTTACGGAGCATGTTTTGTAAAGAGGCAGCCTTTTTCATTTCAAAGTCTCCCAAAAAAGAGTTTGAAGAAGATCTGGCCCCACGGGGAATCAGTGACCAAATTCCTGTAGACATCAGGAGGGGACATGTTTTTACACACTGGTTTCTTTTTGAGGTTAAAGACCAAGAAGCAGCAGGGGGACTTCCTAGACTGTGCATAGAGCCAGGGAACTCAGCAGAGTGCTTGCAACTTGTTGGCTGAGAAATTGCCCCATTTGTTTGACCTGGTCTCTCCGTAGCTTTCTGTTCGCTTCCTGGACATAAACATTTGACAGGCTGCAGCTTTAGTTATAACCGCAATGTTTTCAGAATGACCAGACAAACAAAATTCTGTACATTATCCGCAACCTCAAAATATTTTCCCAGCTCTTCCCTTCTCCTTTCATGCTTTGCGGTTGTGTTTCCAAGATGTGAGGTTCAAGTGTAGGCAGGTGTTGAAAGCATAGGAATTCTGCAATTTCCACAGCACATACTTGATGTTTGGGTTAACCCGTGGGCATTGTGCTGTACGTTCAGTGGATATCCTTGCTGCTTTGGGGTTAGGCAGTGGGTTGAACAGTAAGGAAAATCATCCTGCCTCCAGGCAATCAAGGCTTTTGTGGGAATTCAGTGAAAAATGTAATTGTACTCCTCTGGAAGTGAGAAACAATCACAAAAGTAATTGTAAAGCACAGTGGGATGAAGGAAACTTGCAGCTCAAAGATGTATTTGAACTCGAGTCATGTTTACAGTGTATATGCTGGTTACGCGTTCAAAGTCGGTGTTTTCCCAGAAATTCTACCTGGGCTCAGCATCTACATGAAATACCACATAAGAAGCCAAATCGTTATTCTTCTTCTCCATCATCGGGGGATCACTAAACAGCAGCTGCCCAGCATCATTTTGCAGCGTCCACCATTTCCTTCAGCTCTCTGACACCTCCAGTCTCTCTGACAAACCCCATTTCCAAAACTGCTGCTGAAAATGAATACGCTCATGCAGCCCCCAAATCCCCAGTGCTTTCATCCCGCAGTTCACTTTTATTTTTGCCCAGGGCCTCCCCCCAGGCACAGCTCATGCCCTTGGGCAACCCACATACCCTCTGCTTCCATTTTGTGTGAGGGAGGGGGCCATTTTGTGGGTTCAACGGCCTCCTCTCAAGGGAGGAATAAATGGGAACATAAGCCCAAAGGGGG
>VXAA01004763.1:103281-190331 GCA_013399115.1 Anseranas semipalmata
CCGCGGCCACGCCGCTCGGGTAGGAGGCGGGCCGCGGCCTGGAAGCGCCGGCCCGAGGAAGGCGCAGTTGCCCGCCACGCTGTGCTTACGGGGCGGCCAGCGCAGCGCGGCGAGCGCGGTGCGCCCCGCGCGGCCTAGCGCGGCCTCCCAGCCATGGGGAAGAAGGGGAAGCGGGAGAAGAAGGGGAAGGGGGCTGAGAAGACAGCCGCGAAGATGGAGAGGAAGGTGTCCCGCAGAGCTAAGAAGGAGGAGGTGAGGGGCGGCAGCCGGGGGCTCCAGTAGCCCCCTGCCCTGAGCGTTGCGGGTCTCGGGGAGTTTTGTGAGCGCTGCTCGCTGAAATGGGGCCCGAAGGGAAGATTTGAGGTGCAGGTGCGTGTGGTCGAGGGCACTTCGGGGAAAGGAGGATACAGGGTGAAATGGAAACTACTCCTAGGAGGGCTGTCTCATTGTGACAAGCTGGAGCAGCCTGTGGCTGCAGGTGCAAAAGGAGAACATGAAAATGTGGTTGAAGGGCCCACGTTGCCTTCTGTCTCTCCCAACCTTTTCTTTTGGCTTTAAAAGCAAATGAAAATGTTTCTGCCGATCCTAGGGTGGGTGCTTTTATTGGGCCCTGGAGCAGCTCCCTTTCCCTGGTTGAATGCCAGCAGTACGCGCAGCTTCAGCCAGGGAAAGTGCCGTTGCGTGTGTACACGGGCTGCAGGGAGAGCTGATGCCATGCGGCAGAGGCGAAATCCTCAGATTTTGGAAATCTCTGCTTTGATGCAGCTGCCGGGAGGGAACGGTTAGCTGAGGGAGGTGGTGAGCGTGGGGCTGTAGGAGAGACCTTGCATCGGAAACTCCCCCTGGCTGCAGGCCTGCTTGTGCCCTCGCTGCTCGGTGTCTCTACTTTGGAGGCAGATTTTAATTGACCGAACCTGGAAGGGGATAAAAATATGTGCAGGTTTCTCTCCAGCTAAAGAATGAATTGACAATAGAAAAGAGTTTCCCATTCCTTTTAGGCAGTTTTCTGTTGCAGACAAAGAAGAGCACTAGTTGGGTTGTAGCATATACTTGATCATAGTTTTGCCAGGGCTTAAATGATAGTCATTTACTTGCTGATTTGTGCGGTGTTTCTCCTGCAGGAGTAGCAGGTACGTGCTAAATGCACTTTGCGTACCATCCTGTTAAGCCTCTTTTGAGCAACTTGTCAATGTTTTGGGGGAGACCAATCTTTAAAGCATACATGGAAGTACTCAGCATCCATTTCTTGTGGTTGAATAAAAGGAATCTAAGCATACAGGTTTTTTTTGTTGTTGTTGTTTTTTTAGATGGGGAAATTTTGGAAGTGAGTACTGGTTTTGCATGATGTGCAAGTGGTTCTGTGCGTATCAAGGAACTCATGTCTGTGTTTTTATTTTCAGGAGGATCTTGAAGCCCTGATAGCAGAATTCCAGAGTTTAGATGCTAAAAAGACCCAAGTAATTGAGACATCCTGCCCACCTCCCTCACCCAGGTAAGAGATCATATGAGACTTTGGCTATCACTTATACATCTATTGATGAAATTTATTTATGTGAAGTTATTTCTTGAGAGTGGAAAGCATGATATCTGGCTTGGTTGATACCTGGAGTTATAAAATATCTGGTGTATTGAATCCCTGGGTTAAGAAAGGGACCAAAAATATTTTTGGTCTTAAAATCCCCTTTTTAATCATCCCACCAGCACAGCTAAGGAGACAAAGCAGTATTAAATTAAAGGGCTTTGAAAAAAATAAAGAGTTAAGAGGAACCTTTGGATTTGGACTAGGAAGCTGGAAGCATTCAAGAGGCAAAAAGATGTGTTGTAAGAGACAAGACACTTGATCTGTAGGCTTGTGGTCTGCATGCTGCTAGGTTCTGTATATCTGTTTGCTGTGGCTTGTTAAAACCACCTCTGTGTGATATCCTTTTCTTCTCTATGGAGGGATGAGTAAGTACACTACTGTTAATGTCACAGTGGTCAGTTAGTGCCTCTCCAGGAGTGCTAGGGATCTGTCTCCACATGCTGCAAAGCATTTTGGTGGTATGTAGATGAGTGGTGAGCACTGGTGACTGCAAAAGAATGATGCAGATAAGTTGATATCAGACAGCCCAGTTCTACCCATAGTTACGTGCCCTCATAAAACTAATTTTTGTTCTTGACACACCAGCATTAAAATTTAAGAGCTCACGTCAAAAGGCATGTTAAATGACAGTGTAATGTGTGCTCCTAAAATAGGAGAAGGTTTCAGACAGTGTCAAATTAATCTTGCTGGAAGTTTTTAAGAAGTTAATTTCTTTGGGGAGTTTTTCACCCTGGGGTGAATATCCCAGCCTAGTAATTTGTCAGGTGATGGAGAGACCTTTGTGGCTGGAGAGCCGAGGTGCTAGTGCTAGCTGAGTTAAAGGTGGCAAGCTCCTGAGTTTTACAGGTCTCTTAACATCTACTGTTTTGGTCATCCCTCTTTTGTTTGCAGGCTGAATGGCTCCCTGTCTGCTCACCCTGAGAAAGACGAATTGATCCTTTTTGGAGGTGAATATTTCAATGGCCAAAAAGTAATGTATACTTCAATTTTTTCTTCTTTTTTCTGCACTCCCCCTGTCTTTTACTGTAATTTGCATGAGTCTCATTTGAAGCGAAGATTCAAAGCAGCAGTCATAAAATATGTATTTGTCCCTGAATGAGAGCAAAATAGCCTTTTAATTCTGCCGTGATACTGTCTCATGCCTGGACAGTTGGCAGGAAGGAGACATGGTAGAACCCATTAAGGAGTCAGAGTGATTGTCTCAGCATCAATATTTCAGGGCTTCATAATTTCTGCAGACTTAATAGTAGCCATCTGTGCCCCTCATTTTTGATAACTGTTGAAGAATCTCTATCTTTCACCTTTCAAAACAAGATACTTCTGCTGTTTTGCAGCTGGCATGGCATTACCTGCCTTGGAGATGTGTACAGTAGCAAATAATTGCAAGTGGGCACACTTTACTGAATTTCTGCAAGTTGCAAGTGTTTATTGTGCTCCTGGAGACACATTGGTCTTTCCAACCCTGAGAAGCTGTGCATACTGTAGCTTGAAAACTCAAGCCTTCCAATGATACTTGACCCCTTTCCAATGATACACGGACCCCTCCATGTGATGTACTAAACTAATTCTGTTTGCTTCACTACCTTAAGCTGTTCTTGTCTCTGGAGTTGAGCAGCAGTTTGGGCAACTTTAACCTGTACGTCTGTATTAAGCTCCAACTTCTTAAGCCCTGATATCTCAAGGTGTCACAGTCTTAACCAAGGGTTTGGGAAAGAACAGTACAATCCAGTGGCTCACACTGAAAAAGTTGCTGACTTCCAGTCTAGTGGAGGAGGTGGTTGTCCTCCTTCCTTGCCTGATGGAGGCTGGTGAGCTGCTGCTTTGCAAAGCTGTTGCTTTTCAAGGCCAGGTTGGATGGGGAATTTGAGCAACCTGATCTAGTGGAAGGTTTCCCAGCCCATGGCAGGGGGCTTGGAACTAGGTGATCTATAAGGTTCCTTCCAACCCAAATCACTCTGTGATTCTACAAATCTAAATGGAAAGCTGGGGCTGTGCACCTTCTCCTCCTAACTCGCAGATAACCCTCAGGGGTGCCTATGCTTGGACAGACTGTTCCTGTCTGGTGGAGAGCTGTGGTGATCTGCATTTTTCTTTTACTCTCTAACAGACGTACCTGTATAATGAACTGTATGTTTACAATATCCGGAAGAACAGCTGGACTAAAGTAGAGATCCCCAACCCACCGCCAAGGCGATGTGCTCACCAGGTGAGGTGCTGGGTGCCAAAGCAGCAGCTGGAATTGTTCTAATGCTGTGTTAAAGTTGGATGGGAGTTGACTTATTTTTTTTCTAAGGGTTTCTGGCTTCTCTGCATTCTCCTTGTAACGGGCTGCCAATGGTGTCACATCACCTCTTGTGCTGAGGGGGTCTGCAAAAGCCTGTCCAAAGTGTTGGTGCTCTCTGTTCGCTGGGTGGCCTCTGGAAATGTTTAAGTGTGGAATGAAGATTTGGGGGTGTATCTGTTGTGTCAGCAGGACTCATGGGGGAAGCTCTTCTTTTGAAGATGGGCTGTCTTGCTGCATTATATGGGAACCAGCTCAACCATCTAGAATTCCAGGAAGGCACCGGATTTTCAAAATGCTGGTCAGGATGCAACTTAGAATTTGACCAAACTGATATGGATGACTGGGTTGCTGTGCATGATTAATGGCCACAGGCCTGCCTCTGTGGGCATTACAGATACCACCACTCCAACAATATGAAAGACCCATTAGTGTAAGGTATCCCTGCTAGCACGTAGCAGTTGGGCTTTGCCAAGTGTCCCAACTGTACGGCGATGTGCACTGTGTGTGTCCTGCCTTTGCTTGTGATTCTTTTTCCTTGGCAGATGGGTGATTTTTCTTCAGTGTCTGCAAAAGCAGTGGACAAAGTTGTCTGAATTTTCTCTGGGATATTGTGAAACTCCCCTAGACTTCACCTCTTTGGTGCCTCTGTCATTAACATCACTGGCTGGTTGTGATGTTGAAGGATTTGTTTCTGTTTACTTTACGTGAACACCTGCACATAGAAACTGGACCAGAGACATGTATTTTTTGCAGGTCTTTGGCCCTCGCCAGCTCTCTGATAGATTATCTTGCCTGTTGCAGCAAGTGGCTGGGTGACTGGTACATTTCAAAAGCTGCCATACAGGATGCGAATGTTATTTGCCTACCTGTGGCCAAAGCTCTTTAGAGCTTCCCGGTAAGATGTAATACCCTGGTGAGGTTCATATACTCTTGTTATACTATGCCTAAATGCCAGTCTTGCTATGAGTTGCGTGTGCTTTCCTGAACTGAAAAGCTTTGACTTGATACTTGGGCAACCTTGTGGTGCTTAAAATTGATCTTGATTTTCAGAGGCCTCCATGATAAGGCCGGAAATTCAAATACTCATTCCTTTGGGTGAAAAGGAGGTTGTTTTGTGGGTGTGGAGTTGAGAGGTGCTTGTTTATGTGTTGGTAGCCAGCAGGTGGCTGTCTAGAAGCTGAATCTGAACTGAGTGAGCAGGCTGTGCATCAGGGAGCTGCAACTGGATTATAGCAGAAATAAAATGAGAAACATACCAGAGGAGTCGTGCTTTGGCAGTAAGTTTTGTCTGATAATTAATTACAGTTGCACAGGAGACAGTTCATCCTCTTTAGCTGAACGGTTTGTTGTCTTCCCTTTGACTTTATTTTTAATGCATTTTCTGCATTAGCTTAAAGGTAAATAGAAATGTCTATGCATCCTTTCAATCTTATTTGTCATCTCTGGTCTCTGACACACAATCCTCTGTTTGACTTAGGCTGGCTTTATTGCATCAGTTCGATAGAACTGAGGTGAGAATAGCTGTAGATGGCTGTTGTCAGTTTTTAGCTGTTTGAGGAACAGGTTTGGCTATGTAATGAATTTGGAGCCAGCTCTTCACAAGGTCACACACAAGTATGAGCAGGCTGTTATCTCTACCTTCACTTAAGCTTTTAATCACTAGATACCCATGAAAATCAGGAGCGTATCCCCTCTGTTTAAGTAACTTCATGTTCCCACAAATCCTACTTGCAAACACACCCAATATTTTCTCATGTATTTAATCATTGCATGTATGAGCTGGTTTGCATCAGGGCATGGTCATGTGTTTGATGCTAGAAATCTTCTTTGCTGTTTACTGGAAAAGAACAGCAGGTAATGAAGCACTTCTGAAGAGATTGTTCCTTGCTAGGACTTCTTGAGGGGGTTACACTATTAAGAAATTTTTCCATACATGTTTTTTCCAGGGTACCCTCACAGATCAACACTGGGATAACGATCTTGCATATTAGCTTAGTTTCCTTTTTAGGATTCCTGCCTTTTGCTGCTTAGTCCCTGTGCAGATAATTTCGACTAAGTGGAGTCTTGCTCTTTGCTCACTGCTTCTTAACTGTCAGCTTGTGTTGCAACAGGGTGTTTTGGTGCTGCTCCATGCAAAAATAATAAATCCCTGTGATACTCTTCTCTCTGCTACTTGCCTTAATCAAAGCAGTAACAGTCTCCTCTTGTTCAAATACTGCATGTTTCTTTCTGTTTCTTTTTTTTTTTTCTTCAGATAGAGTGGTAATGCCTTTCAGGTCTTGGAAAGTTTCAGGTTTGGACTTGTACTGCAGCTTGGCTTCCAAACTGTTTTTTGTTTCATAATCTACGAAAAATGGTAGTGTGTAAAGGGCAGTTATGCACTGTTAATGGCCTTTTCCAGAAGATTTTTCCCTGCGTTACTGTGCCTGCCCAGTGTTGGGATGTTAAATGCATCTTAGAGGCAGGACCTGTTCCTCACATGGCTTGGAGCTCGTCGTCCACCAGTATGTCTTCCCCAGGATGCTTCTTACGTGACTAAAGGATGGGTGAAATGTTGCTGAACCTTAGCTATGAAGAGGTTTCCGTTACTGAACAGAAAGATTTTAACTGTTGTTGCTAAACTAGATCCCAAGATGCTTTCCAGAGAAGCTTGAAAGTGAGCTCCTTGGCTCACTTTCCTGTGCTATAGGGAAGGTGTGCTACACAATGAGTAACTTATGTGTAAAGTTCCCCTTCACTCAGCTGCAGAGAGCTGCTTTTGCCAAACAAGGCAGCATTAGCTGCTGCCACTTGTCTACTCCTTGGTATTTGGAGGCAGCTACACATCTGACCAATAAAGTTTGCCTGTCTCTGGTTTATGCACTCTTGTCTGATCCTGATCTTCCTTCTCCTGGCAGGCGGCAGTGGTGCCCACAGCTGGAGGGCAGCTCTGGGTGTTTGGCGGGGAGTTTGCATCTCCCAATGGGGAACAGTTCTACCATTACAAGGATCTCTGGGTCCTGCATTTGGCTACCAAGACCTGGGAGCAGATCAAGTAAGTGTTGTGTGCTCAAGTCAACAATGTTGACCTGATGAGGAACTATGTCAGCATGGTCTGAACTTGGTTCCTGCTATAGTGCTGTGATTTCCCAGCTGTCTGCCTTGAGTATAGAAGTGCCCATGCTAGAAACGGTGGAGAGGACAACCTCCAGAAAGAAGTGGAAATGAGAGGCATGTTCTAAGTCCATTGAGGACAAAGCTACTTTGTTTAATACATGACTTTTGGATCATGGGTGTGCTTGGGTGTTACGTAACTGAAGAAAGGAGTATCCTGAACAGCACTGTGTCATTCCAGCCATGATGAGTGTAGGTATCCAACTTTAAAATGCTACTTGTTGGTCCATTTGGGCTCCATCTGGGCCTGTGCTCATGGCTGGGCTGTACAAGACCTTAAAGGATCTCACCCAATTTTACCATTGCTTGAGAAGACAGCTTGTATCTATCCACAGAGCCAAGTTCACTCTTGATAACTGGCATTTGCTGCCTCAAGATTCCTTGGGGTAAACAAACCAATAATTCAGACCCATCAGGGTAAGTATATGCCAAAAGACCTGGAAGGAGTAAGGGTGCCTAAATATCTTCTGTGGATCTGGCCCAGAGTCCTCTGATAATGTTTCCTTAACCTTTGGCTTCTAGGTTTTGCTGCTTATTTTTGTATTTGCATGAGAGAAGAAGAATTCTGGTGGGTCAGCTGCTAAACTGAGAGGCAAGAAATGTGACTTTGGTTCTGACTTTGACATAAACTTTCTTTTGGACTTTGGGTTTATCTTGACTGCAGAATTAGCAAGAGTACAGCCTTGGCTGGGCTGAAACTCCTGCACAGCTGACCCTTGAGGTGGTGTTGGGGAAAACAGCAGCTTTTGAGTGCTTGCTCATCTGCTCTTTGACCTGTCAAGCTCCTGGGCGTGAACTCCATGTCCTTGCTTCTGGTGGAAAGCCCTAAATCTGCCTAGGCTGGTCAATTTTTGCCCCGCTTACAAAGTGCAGGTGCCTGTCGTCTGTCTGTCTCTTCTTGCGCAGTAATTGAGAGGGTGGTTTAGGACTCAGCTATGCAGAGATGGATACCCTGGCTCTGCCTTGGCACATGCCTGAGGCCACACAGTGACTCATCGTGCCTGTCTGCCTTTTTCCCCCTCTGTGCAAAATAGGAGCATTGATGCTGCTTGACGAGGGGGAATTTGGAGGTTTAATTTTGCTAATGTTAATGTAGCACTGAAGGGACTCTGGCGTGGAAGGTGTAGGGGAGCCAAAGAGCAAAAAAATCCCAAGGAGTCCAAAATGTGCTGGGTTGAAAGGATGCTTCACAGCACAGTATCCTGGCAGCCGACAGCTCTGCGAGAGGCTGGGGATCGTCCTTTTGAGTGCCTCTGGGAGGCTGAGGGAAAGCTGCTCAGTTCCTCAGCGGCTGGTTCCTGTTGTCAGTGTGATTCTTGGCTCCAGACCTGGCAGTGTTAATCTACTAGCAGCTGTAATTTGTCATGTTACAGGAAGCCGGGTTTACTCTACTGAGCCCTGCTTGTCTTTGGGAAGTGGGGGTGAGAGAAACTCCAAAATGATAGAGGGCTCTTTAAGTGGTGCAAGGATTAAAAAGACCTGTCACTGTGCAGGCTGATCTGCCTATTGTTGTTAGGCAGAAGCTGACGTAATGACTGTGACTGTACCCCTCCCAGCTCCCCCAAAATAACTTCTGAATCCCTTGCTCAATCTCGGCCAAATAAAGGGGATGGAACTCAAATGCGTTACGTCCCTACCAATTTCATGAAAGCAGGCGGGGGAGAGGAAGTGATCATCCCCATAGAGTCCCCGCTGAGAGAAAGGGTTGACATTTCAACCAAACTCTTGGTTGAAAAAATCCTCACCAGAGAGCAGTGTTAATACCCAGCTGCAGGGAGAGCGAGGGCGGGAGATTGTTTTTTGTGAGCCATCAGAGAATCCAGATGAGGCTTCGTTAGTTCCAGCAGCGAAGGCGCAAATTGTTCTCTCGTGGATTTGCAGATGCGTTGCTGTAGAGATGATTTAGGGTTATCCATTCCCGAAACAACTGCTGCAGTGCCTGACCTGCTTGGGAAGAGGAAATTAGGTAGTTACAAGGCTCAACTCAGCCTGCATCCTATCCCATATGGTACAGTAGACTCGGGAATGCTGGGAATAACTTGTACTGCAAGAGCACCTGCTCCCATCCTGGAGCTGAGTGTGAACTTGCAGGACACCACCAGCAGTCCCAGGCCTCAAGTGGACTAAATCATGGCAAGAGAACTTGTTTGAAGCTTGTGATGGGTTATTACGGTTAGTGAGGAGGGAGACGAATTGGTAAGGTGAGCTCCTACTCCCACAATAAGCAGAAGTGATTCTAGTTACAGTGCTTTTCCAAGTACCAACAGCTACCTTCTATCCTCAGGTGTTGGTTGTCACATGTCACTTTGGCTGCCATGACACAGTGAAAGGATGCATTTGGAGGTGTTGATGCTTTGTTGTCTCTTGGTAGGTAAATGGGTAGACATTTCTGAAGTGAGCATCATAAATCGTATGGGTGAAAGTGCCCTGGGGAGACGATCTTTCCTCTCTCCCTGCCCCATGCAGGTTCAACTCCATTTGAGCTTCCTGGTGCATTTGGGTGGACATCTGTCTTTCAGTCTTGCTATAATTTTGAAAACACCTGCACCCTGGTCCCAGTGTTCAAATAAAACAAACTGCATCTCCTCCCCATCCTTGGGCAGAGCTACAAGAGCTGCATTAATTAGGGATCTGGTGGAGGAGGCTGTGAGGGGATGTCTTTGTTTTAATGCTGATCTGGTTGAGTGTGAAAATCAAGTTTCTGCTGCCTCTCTTTTGTTCCATATAGCATCACGATGACGGTCTGCTTGGGAAGGGGAAGGAGAAAGGACAGAGATGATTGTTGAGTTGTATGATTGTAACATATACCGCATTGCAGTTCCTTCAGTGCTTTGCTTTTCCTATTGGAAACCCCACTGCTGCCTGTCATTTTTCCATATAGGTTTCTCATGTCTGTCTGAAGCCAAACACTTGCTTGTTTTGGATTGCCATTAACAAACTGGGACGATTGGTGGCAGTGGGCAGCTTGGGAGGCTAGTGGTTCTGGGAGAATAAACATGTTTGGGAAGACAGAATGGAGGAGGCAAACTGTGTAGGCTTTGTTGGGGTCATGGTGGGGCACCAGCCCTGCTACAACAAGCCTTCACATAGCAGGCAAAGCAATAATTCCATGTGTCCAGTGTGGTAGCAGTGTTACCTGAATAAATGCCTGGTCATAGACATTTGGGGTACAGACTGGTATTGAGTAAACTCAGTTAGGTTTGGGAGATGTCATTTTAGTGCAGATAATAGCATGACGTAATTTTTCTTTTGAGACATGCCTGGACAAGAGAGACAAAGTTCCTGTCTCTATTCCACATGGGGAGAATCACGTGCACCCATTTTCAGGTGGGTTTGAATGTATTGATAAAGTAGAATTGGTAGACTGAATAGCTGACACTGCTCTAGTCTGAACTTGCAGTTCTAGGAAGTTGAGTTATTCCAGCCCCACACATTAGGTTTTAGATAACTGTGTTGTCCTTCCTGGCCTGCAGTTCGTGCCAGAGACCATCTTGGTGCCATAAGAAGCTTGACTGTAAAACACTTTCGAAGAGAAAACCTTGAATAACTCACTCCTGTGCTGCATCTGCAAAGGCTGCCGGGACATGGATCTCCATTATCTCCTAGCACAGAGCCACACTGCTGTCAGTCAGCTTGACAGAGTTAAAAAGTGCAAGCAGCTGTATTTGCTTGCATTTTATGTGCACAAAGATGGCCCAAATGCAACAAATCTCAGCCCGTTAGAAGACGTGCCAGCAACTGACTTTGCTGACTTATTGGGACCACCTTATCGTGTGTGAGATGCATGAGGTTGCCTCAGTGCACGAACTGTTTGCTACTCTTCCTTAGAGCTAAGCAATATTTTAACCTAATTGCCTTGTTCCTTCCTAGAGAGAACATTTCTGTTCAGCTGCGTGGCCCAATGCACTCCCTCAAAGAGAGATGGGGAGTGTCACGCGTTGGGGTTGTACTTGGGAACTGGCAGATCCCTCCTCTCTGTAGTTCTTTGTCTTGCTTATGAACCTGTATAGCTCCCTTCCCTTTAATACCGGAATGCTAATGATACTTCACAGTTTTGTGAGATGTGGTGCTATAAATATTTCAGGGTAGCATTTCACAAGCGTATGTTTAACGCTGTTTACAGAGAGAAGTGGAGCAGTCACTGCAGCGCAGGATGCCTTTCAGCATAGGTTTGTTTCTGACTGATGACTCTTCTTGCTCATGTGCTCTTTGTCACCAGAAAGATCAGGTTCTACCACACGAGGTAGAAAGGTGCTTTGGTGCTTAAAGAAAAGAAGGGTATTTTGGTGTACTATTGAGTAGACTTCCTCTGGCAGACCAGAAGTGAGCCTTGTGAGCTTGGTCTTTGGTAGATGAAGATCCCAGTGTATGACTGTTGATTGACTTTGCAAAGGATTTGATCTGGGGGTTCTGTGCCTTGTGGCAATTGTGTATTCACTTGTGTACCTCTTAATTAAGTACACAAATGCATGGGTATAACATCTGTGTGCCAATGAACAGAATACTTGTCGTTTGCATTTACAAGTGCAAGATATAAAACTGAACCCTGAAGTCCTGGGTTTCAGCTGCCTTGCGTACTGCAGAATAAAAGTGCTTTGTCCTGGAATGCCCCTTTGTTGGGATGTTCTGTGCATCATCATTTTTTTCCTAATGGAAAGGTATGGAGATTCATCTGAACTTCCTCTGGATGAACAAATGAATGAAAAGGTAGCTCACTCATGCAGCCTGTAGACACTGACATGCAAGTCATTAATTCTTGAATCTGGGGGCTGAATTCAGGTCTGTTACATTACTATAAGCACCAGAGTAACTCCACAAGCAAAAGCAAATTCCTTATGGAGCGGTTTTGATCAGACGCATGCTTACATGTGTAGAGCCAGCCCTTATCCAGACTTATCTTTTGATCTATTTTTAAAAAAAAAAGTCTGGAGAATTTACAGCTCCCTCCCACATGTCTGCTTTCTGGTGTCAACCCCATGAAGTAGAGTATTAATCATGAAGTCTGTGAAACCATTTCCAAAATGTTTGTTTTGGACCATGAGCAGTGTTACAGGTAAAAAGAGGCAGTCTGCATTTGGGAAACGAGGCTTCAAGCTAGCAGCAGGTGCCTTCTGGAGTGGCAGCATGTCTGTATGTTACTGCCACTCTTGCTTGACTGTGTCACTTGTTTTTACAGCGCTGTGTTTGGAGGTCTGGGGAAGAAGGACCTCAGCTGTATGAACTGCTCCATGTAAAAACACTCTCGAAGAGCAGTTGTTGCAAGTTTAAAAGGGCATCTCCTTACATCAGAGGGTATAAACTGTCCTTTATAGCTGATTCCTGTGCAGTGTGTAATGCTAAGGCCAAGGAAGGTGAGATGACAGCATAGAGCGCAGGATGAGGCCTCCTGAAACCGTGTTTCAGCATCTGCTCTTGTATCTTTTATTGCTCTCCTAAAGAAAGTGGCGAGCAGCCTTGTAACTGAGAGCAATTGATGCTGGTGCCAGTGAGACTTCTCTGAATTCGGCTCAGGCCCCAGACTGGATGTTTTTGTTTGTGACTGAGAGTTAATTGTACACTTGTGGGAACTTGTTTATTAAAACACATGCATCAGTGAATAAACGTTTTACCTTTCAGAATTGATTTTTGACGTGGAGGAAATGTGTTTGAGAAGCAAGGCAGAAGATGTTCTCTGAGAACAAGGTTTTATTGTTCATGTTGATTTCTAATTCCTTCTTAACTTTAAAAAAAAAAAAAAGATTTTTAAAAGGTGCCATCCTCTGGAATAATAACATGGAAGCTTTGTTATAGAAGAGAAAATGATTTCAGATCTTGATGAAATTAATACAAGAGGTGATGTTCTACAGGGTGGTACTTAAAAATCCAGTAAATGCCTGGAAAACCCTATTCTCTGTTAGAATAAAGAGTCCAAGCAATCAATTTTAATTCAGGCTTGCCCAAACGCTGCTGTTCTGCTTGGAGTTCTTCATTAAGGCTGGTGTGAGATTGTCATTTTTGATGGTGAATAAGGGCCCTCATTTTCTCTCTCCACAGAAATCTATCACTGCTCTTTACAGCTACCCGCTGCCAGTTAAAAGCGTAGCAGTAGGGTTGTGGGTTTAGGTTTTGTTGTTTTCGGTGGTGAGCAGGTTTCTAGGCCCCGATTCTGCCACCATTTAACACACGTTAACGCTGCCTGTTTGAGACATCTTGCTGAGTTCAGTGGTGCTAACTGTGTGCACTTTGGGAGACTCCTCAGCAAGACTGAAAATGTGATAGGTTAATCCAGGGGGCAGAGAACACACTGCAGAACTCTGTTTTCTCTGCAGTTTGGCCTGAAGTTGCCTTTGTTTTGAGAGATTTTGAAGTTTTCTTTGTTCTCGCTCTCATATGAAGCTCTGACTGTGGAAGAACATGAAGGAAGGTGCATCTTCATTGCCTCTCAGGAATGTCATTGCCAGCTGCCTGGCTTTGCCCGAAGCTTTTGGCTGTGACAGATGGGGTGATGTTGCTTGTTCCTGGAAATGGAAGTGGCACATTTAACTGAAAGGTCGTGCAGGCTTGAAAAGAGCAGAGCAGTGATGCTCCTTTAATATGTAAGATAATAATGATAACTTGTTTTGCTGCAGTGCCTTTGTTCTTGAGGAAATCTAAGTGATTTACAGTCTTCTCACTAGTTTGATGGTGTATCCTAGCTGCAGGTAGTTGAGTGAAGACGGTATGGATAGGTGATTTCCTGCGACATTGAAGGAGAGTGGATGTCAAAGCCAGTTTCTGGCTCTTACCTGGTACTTAGAGAAAACATTTCTGTCTGGAGTGCTTTTCTTGCAGTTGTGGGAGTTAACTGCTATTCATTAAATTCTCCTGAAAAATTACCTCCTGAGTCATAGCAGAAAAGACTTCGAGATTTGGGTACTGTTAGAGACTAGATGGCTTATCACTAGGAATAAAACCTTTACTGCAAAATGCCTGTGTTACAGGAAAACCACACGTACTGTTCTAGAAAAAAGCATACATCTGTGTTAAGGCAGTAAAGTTCCCCATGGTTTCCCATGCCAGGAGAACAGGAGCTGAACTCAAACAGCCCAGCTGCCTTATGACTTCAAAAAAAGAATGGACTGACCCACTAACGGGAAAGGGAACTTTGCTTATGAGTGGAATTTCTTTGTCTTTCAGGGCATCAGGAGGTCCCTCTGGAAGAAGTGGGCATCGAATGGTTGCTTGCAAAAGACAGCTGATCCTCTTTGGAGGTTTCCATGAGAGCACGAGGTGGGTTACTGCAGGTTGGTTAGTAGTATTGAATCCTCTGTAACAAAGACAACAGAATTTCACAAGCAACACAAAGCTGGGCTTTAATACAAGGATTTTCCTTAGCAATAGTTACCGAAGTATACTTTTATGTTAGAAAGAGAAGTGATCTTGATTTTAAAGTCTTCAAGTGTTTGAGAAATCATTGTGCCACTTAGATAATCACTGAAGTAGCTCTTCGTCCTCATAGCTAAAGCTTGATACATCACTTTTGGCCTCTGCCTTTCATCAAAGAGCCTTCTCTTCATAGAAACATCTTCCCCAGTAGGCTCTCACATACCATGTGAGGTCACAGCTACTCTGTCATGGGGACTGTGAAGGGAGCTGAGATATGTATTTTCTCAGAGATGCTAAGCTGCGTAACTTCAGTCCCCAGGAGCACAGCACAGGTTGCAAAGCCTACCCTAGATTTGGCTAAGTGCTTGGCAGTTTAGCCAGTGCAGAGCACTTTCTACTAGCAGTAAGTGAGTTGGCTAGTAGAAAGAGACCACGTGTGTGTATGTATATATCTATTTTTTCCCCACCCCCTAGACAGACATAGCACTAATCTGTTTTGATCTTTTGTGTTCTGGTTTAAGTCACCTTGGGTTGTGTTTCCTGGAAAGAGTTGCTGAAAGCTCTGTTGTAGTAAGGGATAACATAGGTAAAAAAAAAAAAGAGCCCAGAGAGGTGTTGCTTAAGGGAGCTTTGTTAAATGTGTATTGTTGCACTGAAATAGTAACCTTCAACTGAACAAATCTTCAGTACATTGCCATGGCTACAGAAGGAGAAAAGCCATAAATGCAAGGAGTTGAATAAGGTGTTGCACCTCTTCAGAGGTTCCTGGTGCTGTTCCTGAAGTGATGTTTTATCCTGTCCTAAATGATGACCATTACAAAACCTCATGGTGTGCCAATTTTCCCTCCATAGAGATTACATCTATTATAACGATGTATATGCCTTCAACCTGGACTCCTTCACCTGGAGCAAGCTGGCTCCATCGGGGATTGGGCCTGCTCCAAGATCAGGATGTCAAATGGCTACCACTCCTGAGGGCAGCATAATCATCTATGGAGGCTACTCCAAACAGGTAGGAGAGACTTTGTGGTAAGCCAGTGCAGCATTTCCCAAATGCCAAACAGAATAGTTGATGGAAAAACTAAAGCGCTGAAGCGAAAACTAAAGTGTGACAAATTCAGATTGTGTAAGTAGATGATGTCTTGACCTGTGTTAGTTGTGGGGTCCTGTGTTTTGACTGCTTGGAGAGGGCAATGGGCTTAGAGCCTGGGAGAGCAGAATTCAAATCTCCATTCTGCTACTTCCCTCTGCTCTGTTTCACAAGTGTTGTCTCCAGTGCAAGATTTGGTGATCTCATCACGTAACTGACCACTGCTCAGACTAATGATATTTCTGCTTGTCACGCAGCTGCCAGATGTCCAAAAAACACTGGTAACAAGTGCATGTTAGCCTGCGGATGTGCCAGTTTGGAGTGACTGTGCAATTGTGCCCTTGTATTGTTCATACACAGGATTGTTCAGGCTGCTGTGCGTCAGTACTGCTACCAAAAGTGGCTTCTTGTCTTCTAATTGTCCCTGTGTTCATGCAGTTGTGTCCTGACCAAGGAGCTGATCTTGGTTAAAACTAATGTTGTATTTTCCCTGCTAATCTAATCCAGCATAAGGAGGTGATGTTATGGAAGTAGGAATAACCAACTGGGAGAAAGAGCATTTTTTTGTCAACAGTAGTGGTTATTGTCAACATAAGGCATTCTCAGGCTGTATCATCCATGTTGCGGCACTTGCAGGTTAAAAGCAACAGTTACCAGGAGCCTTGTATTTTCTTGCATCAAGGAAAGAGTTAAGGCAGCAACACTGGTTAGCAAACTCAATAAGCCAAAGAAGACTTTTGATGAGCACCAGGCTTCCTCTGCTCTGCTTTTTGCTTTGTTAATCATGGTAATTTATACTGGGTAGGCCTTTAGACCATATGTCCTCATTGACCAAGTATCCCTGTCTCCATGCTGGGATGGAGGAAGTAAATATTTCATTGAGCAAAAGGCTCCTGCAAAAGCTTTTAATGTTATGAACGCAGACTGAAGACCCGGATCCTGCTGCTGCTGTCTCAGTGGAAAGGCATCGCTTCCAGCAGTGCGTCGCTGGGGGAGGAGGACGCGTTGTTCTTCTGATGTGAATAAATGAACAAAGAAGAAAAGCAAGGAAAGAGGAGAGTAGTCTGTCTATATATTTAGAAGCATCTGTGCCTCCTCACGGCCTGCGCTTAGGGCTCTAACTCCTCAGATGTGCATTTGATTAAATAGCAGTAACAATACAAAGGCATTTTCTTCCCAAAAGGGCTTTGTCTGCTTCCTGTCTTTGTCTTGTTCCCTCACTCTTGAGGGTGGGAGAAGCCTGCATGCTATGCCAGGTGTGGATCTCTTATGGCTACTGAAAGTAGCTGGGTTTCAAGTACTCACCGAGCCCCATGGAAATATAAAAGTTGACGCATGTTTGCAGTTAGTTCTATTCTGCTTTACGAGGGTAGGCTCTGTTGCACTGCTCTGGGTTGTTTGAGCTAATAAAAATGAAGTAGAAGGGATAGGGCAATGCAAAGCTGCCTTCAGCCTTTTGCTGTGAAAATGAGCACTTGGCCTTTATGCAGGGCTCTGAGCGAGGACAAGAGCTGGATGCAGTTCCTCTCCAGCTTGGAGAACAGCTTTTAGATTGCAACAAGCACTCTTGTTAAGAATCTACTTCCTTTGTAATATAGAGAGCTGAGTCTGCTGCTCTCTGACGTGCCATTCCCAACGAAGGCTTTGCTTGTGTCTTCTGCAGCACAGGTGAACTTTCAGGCAGGAGTGGTGCAGCCAAGCTACAAACCGACCAAAGCACCGGACAGAATTTTCTCTAACTTTCTTGTGATGCGAAGGCAACAAACTTTTAGCACTGTCCTGAAAATTTAATTCGAGATTCAGCCCCTCTAGATGAAACACAGCTTCATTAATGTGTGGCTATTTAATTCTCACTGTATCTTTGCTTACAACTAACTGTGGAGCTGAGTCTCTCTGGGTTTCCTTTGAAGTGAAGAAAATGTTTGGCTTGTGTCCTCCCCTCCAGAGTCATTGGTACTCTTGGGAGAAATGAGAGGTAGAAGGTAGAGGAAGCAATACTTAATTGGAGCTGGGCAGGCACAGGAGAAGACCTGTTCCTCCTCTCCAGTTAGAGGAAGATGCTACATTCAGGAGGGTTACGAAGATGTTTTGGGGCTCTACAAATGGGTATGAAAACAGGCAGGTATTCAAATAAAATGCCATTCACCAAGTCACGTAGACACTTCTTTTCTAGTAAGGGGCGGGACTAAGATGCACACATGCTGTGAAAAAGGTGCAGGTTGTCCTGGAGGCCTCCTGAGGCCAGAGCTGCTACCAAATGCGCATGTGGTGTGAATCGGTTTGGAGAGAAGAGGGGAAGAAGTCATAATAACCCCTCTGTTTTAGTATCAGGGCGTGATACGGCTGTCACATTGCTGGAGGAGAGTTGTGGTGCGGCAGGGCTGCTTTCCTGCAGCGGGCAGTGCTGGTGCATTATATCCTGTGGTCCCCTTAGCCCTTGTAAATCTGTTTTGAGGTACTGTACCAAAATAGCTGTGTGGTGGGGTATAATGCATGTTGCCAAAACAAAAAGAGACGTAAGCCCAGGAGATTCATAGTTATGGGTGGAATTGTAGGCATCTGTGTACCAAGCTGGCTGTCAGGGCCCTATAAAGCATGAGCAACACAATCGGCTTGCAGCCAGGGATGTTTTCCTGATCAAGTGATCCATCTGCCTGTCCTCAGTCAGGTAAGCAGGCATCATCAGCTGGGAAGGCAGAAGCAGAGGGGTTTGGTCCATGCTTTGGTTTGCTGGACTTGCATGCAGAACTGAAGGTGGAGGGTCAGTTTTCAGTAATGCCTGTCAGTCCAGGCCGTGTTGCTAAATTCCCGTGATGTGACCTGAATAAGAGCCTCTTTCCTGGCTGGGGAACTGGAGGCAGAAGAGATCAAATGGCCTGTCTGAGGCACTCCAGTACCTGTGGACAGAGCCAGGACAAGAACCCTGGTACCCAGGCATGTGTTTGCCTGTGCCAGCCACTAGATTTTGCTGTCCTAGGATGTGAAGTTCAAACGGTGAACATCCAGGACGCAAGTGGTGAAAAAGGAAATTTGAGCTTTACAACTCTGAGTGCTACTGATGTGAGACGGTGGTGCACAAATTGAACAAGAGCATGGCTGATACTTTAAATACATGATCCTTAGCACAATGGTGTCCTTGTGTTCCTCCGTTTAATCTTCAGCCTAGAAATGATAAAGGCAACTTCTGCGGTCCCTTACAGAAGGGAATATTGAAGGTGTTGCCAGCTCTGCCTAAACGTACCTTATAAGCCCATGAGATGCTCAGACTTGCTCGCCTGCTGATCTTAAAGATGTCCTCGCCCGTTTCCCTCGCTGGGGATGGGGCTTGCTGCAGCATGCTGCATTTTTGGCTGAATAAAGCAACGAGACCTCTCTATTGCTAGGCAACGTGAGCGCGCTGTGCCTGGCTGGCACGGCGAATGCAGCCGGGAGGTGTTGGAGGCTAACGCCGCTCTACCTTGCAGGTGGAAGCAGCCTACAAGCCACGGGGGGGCTGGCACTACGCGTGTGCAGGGCTTTTGGATGCCAAAGCAGGCTAGCGTGTGTTTTTTTAGTGGTGAGCTCTGCAGAGCTGAAGCGGATTCTGCTGGGAGATTGCTTATGGCAGGGCTGAAGACTGAACTGCAAGGTCTTGTGGGAAGCGTTCCCTCTGCAGTTCTGCCTGCTAAGGGCTTCTGGTAATTGGATGTGTTTTGCCACTGTTGATCTCTTTTATTAGCATGTTTAGCAGGTTATACACAGGGAATCCTGAGTCCCAGTCTTCTTGCAAACAGCTCTCCGTGCTTCAGGTTCTTTGCTCTTTGAAGGGGGTAAGCATGCCTCTTGCTGTCTGTTAGTGGAGGCAGAGGTTTTTACCTAAAGCCTGTAAAGCTCTGCTAACTTGCTCATTTACCTGTATGTGCAAACAGTAGACTGTGGATATCCAAGCCAGTTTTGAGCTTGAAGGCAAACACCTGGAACTTCAAGGCAAGAAGGACAGCAAGGGGACAGGAGCCTCTTGTGACTGACAGAGTGATTTGCTCAGGGCAAGTGGGTGTCCTGGGTGCAAGGGGATTGATCTCTTCTCTCCAGTAGCAGTGTACTGCTTGCTGATGAAGTGTCTGCTTTTGAGCTGGCGTGAGTTGGGGAAAACAGGCATCTCTTTGACAACAAGTAGCTAACTCCCACTCCACCTCATTGGGGTTTTCTCAGCCCAAGAAGCTTTGTCATCTTACATACGCAGTGTGTTTACTACAGGGAGCTGTGTGGTTTTCAGGAGAAAAATAATGCAGTTATTCTGTGAAGCCTGTAGGATAGTGAAGCCAACAGCTCTCTCAATATATGTTGTTTTCCCTCCTTTCATGCAGACAGTGTTCATCTTACTGTGCTTGACAGCTGTGCATCTGCACCCTTCAGCCTGTGTGTCCCCTACACGTAAGAACGTGTGCTGTGCCTAACATTTAAGGACAAACTGCAGCCTACTTGGGATTGGAAGAGAAGCAAACCCCATTTCCATTATTGGTAGCAGACGTGCACTTTGCAGTCACTGGGCTGTGCTTCAGTGCTGCAAGCTGTGAAGCCCCCTGCCCATCTCTCTCCTCCTTCCTCTCCTCCCTCAATCCATCTCTGACAGCTCTTTGCTCGGGTGAGCCTTGGAAGGGTGTTTGAAGGGAGGGACAGACTAACAAGGCTGCTATAGCTCAGCTGTCCACAGCCTGCAGCTCGCTGGTGACTTCTCCTGCTCTAGACCTGGGTGACAGAGACAGCAAAGTGTGACATTGCCAGAGCATGGTGTTTGCTCTGTGCAGTGACTCACAGCCCTTTGAACTTGAGAGCTGCTACTGTAGATGCCACAATACGTGCACTGCCAGTCCGTGGAACTGGTGTACTCGGTGCTTAGAGCACTGTTCCTAGAAGGCATTTTAATGCCTTCGTGCCCTGGCAGCCCTCTCTGAGGGTTTTGTTCAAAGTGGGCAGCTCTCAGCCCCTCCAGCTGTGTCTCTAATACCAGAGCTCCTCTAGCTATGCATCAGAGCTACTGACCAATGCAAAAACTCGTCTTGCTTGTTTTCCACGTGCTAGAGAACTGGCAGTGGCAGAAAGAGTTGTCACTGTATATGTCTTTCCTCAGAAAATAGGCCTGTCACTGATGCTCGTTCCTACAGGCTTCCTGTCCCTGGTGTGCCTGATGTTCTGTTGCTCAAGGATGGTAGGTAGAATAGTGCAGTTGTTGACTTCATTGAAGTGGTTGCACAGAAGAGGATCTGTACAGCATAGACGTCCTGTCTTGGAGAGTGAGTCTTTCAGTGTGCTGGTGGGGGTGCTTAGGTGCATGTGGAGAGCAAGAAGACACATAAAACAAATTTCCCATGACAGACCCTGGTCTTTGAGCTAACTGAAGCTTCCCTTTTGCTGCATTGTGAGTAGCATTCTCCTGTTTCTTCCAGCACTTCATTATCAGCCTTCCCTGAGGCTTTTCAACATCACCGAAGTTACAGCGTTGTTGTGCAATGCCTCAAACACACTTTGTTCCCCTTTCCTCTCTGCCTTTCTAAGAATTGAATATCATTCCTAAGAGCTATCATCAGGGTGTGCTTTCTGGAGCAAGGGACCATGCAATAACAACACAACATAGCTCGCAATAACAAAACCTACCGAGTGCAGGGCCCTGGGTTGGGTACAGATACTGAGCAAGAACAAGATGACACCATGGCGTGCACCCAAAGCTCTGCTCGTTCCTGAGCACTGGTCTCAACCCTCCCAGATTCTGCCGGGATCCGCTGCCTGCATCCTGGCAGCGGTCACACGGCACAGCAATGCCATCGCCCCCAGGAGGAAGGGAATTACAAGGAAGTAGGAGCTGTGCATGAAGGATGGGTGGATAATGACATTACTGAAAGAACTCCTACAGTGGTGTTGCATAGTGCTCTTTCAAATGCTGTATGTTGCTATGAGCACTGGAGTACAGGGGCTTTACAGTGAAAGGAACAAGGGAAAATCGCATTTAAAATGATGCATTTAATTACTTCACCTGAGGCTTGATCCTGCTCTTGCTGGTGTCTTGCGGTTGCCTGTAGTAGGGGTGGAAGCGAGGCTTCTGTTTCTGTTCAGGAGAGAAAACTGATTCTCAAGGCTCTGTGGGGCCTCAAATACTGTCAGTGACAGCAGCAGTCATGCTGTGGGGCAGAGCGAGCTGTCACCTCTGCTGCTGTTGTAGTGGGATGGATATTGGGGGATGGCAGGGACTGCAACTCTGTGCTGGTCACAGGTCTGTACTTAAGCTTGGGCTGCGCAAATGTTACAGCACAGACGCTCTGAGCTTCTGCTCAGCGTTCAGGGCAGCATCCCAGAGGGCCTTGCAAGCCCTATTGGAAGCTGTGTGTGCCACTTGGAGCAGGTATCTGCTCTCTTTTACAGCTAGAGGAGCAGAGGCACAGATGTTAAATTACTCTCTTGAGAGAACTGATGCTGCCTGTGGCAGAGTAAAAGGCAGAATCTTGGGTTTCCTTTGTGCTGCCCATCCTTCCTTTCTTCTGTAAAACAATTATTTTAATCCCCTGTGATAATTTATTTCTCTTCTCTGGGTGCCCACATTCCTGCCCTTACATTGCATCCTGCAGTCTTTGTGAGCCCACGAGTCCCAGGTCCGTGTCGCAGCCTGGAGAGCACCGAGCGGAGGGAGGCTCTGGTTGTCACAGGCAGAAGTTGCTTGTGGTTTGTTACACATCTCCCACTGCTCGCTTGTAGGATGGGACTGAGTGAGGCGTACTTGAAAGTCATGAGACACCAGCCTCCGTTTGTCCGTTCTGGCTGTCTGCTTTCCCTCCTGAGGCATTCGAATTGCTGCTGCTCATCACAGAAAGTAGCCCTGGTTTGAACACTGTAGTTATGAGCTGCCTGATGCTCTGGAGCCACAGCAGGACTGCCTGTGTGGCTTCTTCTTGCCCTTATCATGGTGTTTGCTTTTTCAGCATGGGAATGTATAGGCTGTGATTAGATTTTTCTGGGGAGTGGTGAGTTCATGATGGCATATCCTGGTGTGAGTGACTTTCTAGGCCTTGAAGAGTTGGGCCTCCTGTGTTTTGGTCCATTGAAACTCTTTCACTGAGCATCCCTGTCTTTCCCTTCTCTGCAGAGAATTAAGAAAGATGTTGACAAAGGCACCCTGCATACAGATATGTTCCTGCTGAAGACTGAAGGTTCAGGCAAGGAGGAAGGTAAGCTACTACTACAGCTAGGAGGGCTGTGCTGGAAGTGATGCTGCAGGACTGTGAATGCAAATCCTCTCTCTTCCTTTGAAGAAGAGACCAAAAAAACCCCAAACCCAGAACGGAATTTCCCTTTTAATGAATAGCACTATACCCCAGTGTTTGCTCTGGGGCTAAACACGGCAGATGAGTTGATTTAAATATTTCTTCTTTCCCAGGAGTAGTTAAGTGCATTTGTATGCTGTGACTCTAGCTTAAAAAGAAAGGAGCTAGAGTGAAGGAAATGGCAGTTACTGAGAGATATTAGAGAAATTATGTTCACCCTTTTAGCATGTGTGCTGGAGAAGGAAGATGGGCCATCACACATACAGGCAGCCATTCCCCACCCCTGCGCTCTGTAGAGGGAAATGGGAGAGAGGTGCTTGTTGCTGCAGCCTGCAGGCTGCTGCACACACCTGTTCTGTCCCCTTCTCCCAGTCGATTTCACAGCCTGAAAAGATGAGCCTGTGTTGTTCTTGCTGAGCAAAGCTTACTGGTTGGCTGGAGGCTGTAGGGAGTCCTGGTTCTCATCTCCAGGTGACTTGATTTCAGAGCTGATGTAAGTGGTAGCTCTGATGCAGTGAAACAGCTTGGGGATTGGAGCTGCTTGAGAAACTTCTGTGAAGAACTGGCAGAGCTAGTGGAGGAAGGTTGGGGTGTACTTTTTGTTGGAGAATCACTTCTAGCTTACAGCATCGTCTATGTTGACATTTCCCAACTGGCCCTCTGAGATGGACTGGAGGGTCTCCAGGCTCCTTGCATAACTGTAAGAAGCCCTGGCCTGCACAGGCAGCTTCAGAAAAACTACAAGAAAAGATATTTTAGGGATTTTTTTGGTTTGTGTGTGGGAGGGAATTAAAACAACATTTTGAAATTCCTGTTCTCTGGGACATTTTGAACATTGCTCTTCTGTTTCTCAACAGAAAATCCTTTGGATTTCAGAACTTCCCACACTGAAAATTCATGTTTTTGAGAAGCTCTTTTTAGTAGTGGTGGGTCATCTATAAACTTGTAAGAGAGAAGACTGGGGTATGATCTCATGAGATTACCTAGTGCAGGGATATCACCAAGAATGGTTTTTGGTTGGTTGGTTGTTTTTTCCCATCTGTCTGTGAATGTCCTCAGAAATAGGAATTCCATCACTTTCCTTAGGAGAGAGTGTATTCTGTCCTTGGCTCAAGGTGTAGAACAATCTTCTTTGAGCTGATTTTCTGAAATGTTGAAACTGTGACTGATTTCTTTAAACCCAACCATCTTAAAGTGGGATTTGGGGAGGCAGGTTGGTCACATATATTGTCTGGATTCCAGACCCTGCTTGCATTATGTCCTATTTATAGTTTATCTGTTTGAAATTGTGGTTCCTTCGGAAATACATTGCCTAGCCAGTGCACATGCTCCTGCCAGCCTGCATTTTAGAGATTTGCTCTAAATCCACGGTAGAAAGGATTGGAGCAAAAGCAAAGGGCTTGGAGCACAAGCCTTCTCCTGAGTATTTTTTTCTTTTTGAAAGTAAGTTTGGGTCTCCTTGCGATGAACTGCACTTGCTCTTGGGGGTAAGGCAATGGTAAGATAAGGTAATGGCGGATAAGGTACTGTAATAAAAGGGGCCTGTGGAGAGAACTGGTGTGGTGTGAGCCCCATGGGGTAACTGAGTTACCTTTCCTTGGTATCCAAGGCTATAATCAGTCCCGGTTTGAACTTCACCTTTCCGTAAAGATGTATACACCTTTCAATATGCTCTTTGTTCCAGAAAGCACACCTTGAAGATAGCTCTCTGCATTTGCTTTTGTTGAAGACACAACTGCTTTCCAAGGGTAGAAGGAAATGTGTGGATTAGTTGGGTGATTGAAGTGGAAATGCAAGTGGTTCTGATTAATGTTATTGTTGAGCATGCACGGTGCAGTGCTGAGTGTGTCTGAAATGGATTATTTGCTGGAGAAATGAAGGATCTTGGAAGATGTGAAAATGGTCAGGATTCTCCATTTACTGATGCTCATGTTTGTTTTTATCCATTACCAGACAAGTGGGCATGGAGTCGGCTCAACCCATCTGGAGTGAAACCCACTCCCAGGTCTGGCTTCTCTGTGGCAATGGGTCCCAATAACCGCTCCCTTCTGTTTGGAGGTGTGCACGATGAAGAAGAGGAGGAGAGCATTGAAGGGGACTTCTTCAATGATATTTATTTCTACGATATTGGGAAAAACCGCTGGTTTCCCGGACAGCTGAAGGTCTTGTTTTAAAAATAATACAAATGTCTTCAGTTCATTCTCCTTGATCATCTGTAACATGTCCTTTGTCTGGGCCTTTTTTGGCCCCATGCAACTTTCTTGCAGTGCAGAGCAAGCCTCTATTTCTAATAACTCAGGGTGCTCCAAAAGCTGAGCCACCAGGTCTGGTTGCTGCTTTGGTCTGTGACCAGCTGGCTGTGGAGAGGGTAAAGGCTGTAGGGATGAAGTTGTGGATGTGCAACTGGCAGGTTTTTGCTTCCAGCTGAATTTTCTAATTTTATGCTGCCCATCTCCTTCCCCACCATATAGCCCCTTGTGCTTTCCATGCCCTGCTTTCCCACTGTGATGCAGACTGTCACCCTTCTGGGGAGAGAGGAAACCTGTGAGCCCTGACGGTTGTGTACTGAGTGGTTCAGGAGGCAATCCTCTTCCTCTGGGAGTCAGGCTGCGTGTGCCCTGTTGTTGTGTAATGCAAAATGAAGCAAAGCAGCATGAAAACAGTCCCAGGGTTTTACTAGAGGCTGGCTCCAGGTCACATGTGTAAATCTGACGTGAGCTAGTTTGGTAAAAGCTATTGTGAAAAGATCTTGTGTTGCATTGAGATAAAATAGCCTCCCTCTTTTCTCCATTGTTGATGAGCTGCCGAAAGGGATGAAATATTAACCCTTGACTCATAGGAACTTCAGAAATGTGGCCCTCAGGTCTTTGGCTTTGAACCACTCTCAAGGGGGAAGCAAGGTGCAAATGACCTGGTTGAACTTCCTTCTTTCCACCCCCACTGTTTCTAGCTTTGTCCTCAAAAAGGAGAAGTCAATCACATAATAACGGGCAAACATCCACTCAGGTGTTTGCTTCTGCCTTCCTAGCTGACTGTTTTCTACCTTTTTCATACAGTACTTTGAAGACCTGGAGTGCTTTCTGATAATGCACTGTAATTTAGCACCCAGCAATTGTTTTGATTTCACAAAATGGTGGGTTATTTTCTCTTGCTCCTGTCACAGACCAGTGGACTCTGTGTGTGTGTGCATGCATGCACATGCCTGTGTGCACATCTGCAAGACAGCAAAAGAGCTGTTTTCCCTCCTCTAGCAGTGCTGCCATTGATAGAGGCAGCAACTCCACACCATGGGTTCTCCAGGGGTTTCATTGCTCCTTGTCTTATGGCTGGTAGAAGTTCATGCTGAGCGGGAGGTTGTAGCTATCACCCGAGACTTAAAATTCTAGTGAAAAATAAATGAATTCTCCCCCCTCCCTCCCAGCAGCATCCATAGTACTGTATTAACTGCTGTACATGCTATTAGCTGCACACAGTTCACACAGTCTCCTTCTGCTCCTTGTTCCTGTTAACAGGGACCCAAGTCAGAGAAGAGGAAGCGGAGACGTGGCAGACAAGCTGAGGCACAGGGTGCTGGAGATGAAGGGGTGAAGAAGCAGGCTCCACAAGGCCCAGTGGAGATAGTCAAAGAGGTGGTGGCAGAAGATGGGACTGTCATGACAATCAAGCAGGTGGTCTCTGGGCATGCAGAAGAGAAGGAGAGGTCTGAATCGGAGGAAGAAGAGGAGGAAGATGGAGCCTTGGGCCCACAAGTGGAGCCATGCCCACGTTCGAATGCCATGCTGGCGGTGAAGCATGGGGTTCTGTATGTGTATGGGGGAATGTTTGAGGTGGGCGATCGCCAGTTCACCCTCAGTGACCTCTACAGCATTGACCTGCACAAGATGGAAGAATGGAAAGTGCTAGTTGAGATAGATCCAAGTAAGCTCTGGTGGTGGGATGTCTGTATGCCTTTAGCATAGCAAAGCCCAGGATGTGGTTTCCAGCAGTGCTGTATTGTAGAAAAAAAGGACCTATGGAATTTCCTCATGGGGTGATGATGAGCTATTCAACAGTGGTTCTTCAAGGACAGGAAGCAGCTTGGAAGTATGTGATATGCAGTGTCCTGTAACTGCCACTGCAGAAACCAGTCTTGTCCAGAGATTTACAATGGCTGTAGAGAGTGAGCTCTTGTCTGTCTGCTTGGAAAACCAAGACATGTAAACTGAGCATCTTTGTTCACTGGTGGCAAGTTCTAACCTTATCCCTACCCTGGAAGCTGACAGTGTGCATGTGTGTAATGAGCAAAGGGCAGAAAGGAAGGAGTCTCGCTCATAATTTTGGAGCTGTAAAGTGCTTGGGAGGAGACTTGACTCTTGCCAGCATTGGCACTAACCAGCTTGTCTTCCACAGCTGTCCCATGCTGTGCACTTCTTCCTGACTGTATTAGATCTCTTCCTGCTGTCCCCTGCTGCCTGTCAGAGCCAGGCCCTGTACAGTGGGTGGATCTGTGAGGGCAATGAATACAGCAGGGCTCTTAAGGAGCACGTCTGACCTTGCCTTGGCTCCTTCCGTGACAGTTCTGTGTGTAGGAGTGGGAAACAGGTCGTTATTTATTTATTCTATTTTCTTTCTAATCAAAGAAGCACAAGAATGGCTGGAGGAGTCGGAGTCGGATGAAGAGGAGGATGACATGGAAGGTGCAGAAGGCGGGGAAGAGGAAGAAGAGAGCTCTGAAGAGGAGAGTGAAGATGAGGGAGGTAACGATTAAGATGAATGCTTTCTTCATACGAATATAAAGTGGGTTTTGGTACAATACTTGCTGGCATCACTGACTTCACTGGCATCCAGGTCAGTTTTTCAGCAAAAGCAGTTTTCATAGTACACGGTTCTCAGGGGGGTAGAGGAGAAATTTCTTTGGCTCCTGATAGGTTTTTAGGTTATTACATTTAAACACATAAGTTGAAGTGTAGCTTCGGATGGGTTGACACATGGGAGAGCAGATTGCCTTCATTAGCTGTTTGTGACCTCTCTTTCTGTCTTCCTCCCATTGTGTACTAGGAGAGGAGCAACACCCATCTGTTCAGCCTGATGAGAAGCATGCAAACTATCTGTCCAGGACGGAGCAGTATTGGATTAAACTAGCCCGCAGCAACATGGGCCCAGATGCCAAGGAGAAGAAGGTGGTGAAAGTGGCCCAAGCCATGGCAAAGACATTCTATGAAGATTCAGTCTAGATGATCTTGAGGCTGTTCTGTGAGTGCAGAAACATGCTGGGAGCAGTGGTTAGCCCCACTGAAGTCAGCCCGATGTGCCAGGCAGTCGGTGTGTCCAGAAGGCTTCCTGGAACTCCGTATGAGTGCCTCTGGGCTGACCAGTCTCAATATGCTACTTGGTTAATGCTCTCGATACGCTGTTATTCCCCTGGAGGTTGTGGGAGGGTCGTGGGGAACAGGACTGCTGTCCAAGCACTTGTTCTTCTGAGACTGGAGTATATGATACTGTCGTCATTTTGTTTAAAAGTTGTTCCGAGTCTGTGAAGACGAACTGCACGTCACTGTGGTTCTCTAATCCCAAATTCCCTACCGTGACTGGGGCCAGAACTTGTCTCCAAGGATTTCTATAATAAACTTCTTTGGTTGGTTACATCATCTTGGTTTTCTCAATTAATCCCATCCTAGTTTTTCTTCTCCTTTGCTTCTGCTTGTGGAAGAGGGATTGCTGCCCCCTCTGTGGAATACGCAGGTAGTGGTCATAAGATGCACCAGCAGCCCTGAGATGTGGCTGCATTGTCTGGAGAAACCTGGGAATCCTTTCATAGGTTGTCTGTATGAGAGCCATTGTAACCCCTGGTGCATACAACAGAAGACGTCTCTTCATTTTAGCGTTAGCTGTAACAGATTTTGCTTTTGCTTGTGGAATCCCCCACTTCAGTTTCTCACCCTTTGGCCAAGAAAGCAGTAGTCCTACAAGTGAACCCTTTATGACCAGTGAAATGTCCTACCTTGAGACCTGATGGCGTTTTGAGGTCAGGAGGGAGTGGGCTCACACTCTCAATGGATTTTTTTCATCCCTTCTTGACTCAGCCCTTCTAAAAGCATCGCTTTCTTTGCAGCAGAGCAGTGCCATTAGTCAATAGAGACAACAGATGGGATACAAGCATGTCGGTTGCAGCAAGCGATGACTTAAATTGACACCAGAAGGCATTGGCTGTCCTTGTGCAGAGAAATCCTGGGTGCCAGGGGTATTGTTTTGGCAGGGGCACCACCAGGGAGCCAGCTCTTAGGAGAGCAGTACTAGGTCCTACAAGGCTAATTAGAATGTAATAAAGATTAAATAGAGCAGGCCACCCATGTGATTTAATTGTCAAGATAAAAACACGTTTGATAGGGAGGAGCCTTGCATGCAAAATAATGGAAGAGGTGCATACAAGTCATTTATAACCTAAGAAAGAATCTGTAGTGCTCACTTGCCTAACAGCGTCAGTTGCCTTGTTGTCCTGTTACTTGAGTTACTTTACAATGCCTTGATCTCGTTGCCATTTGATTCTTTGTGTGTGTATGACATCCGTGCCTTTCTGTGCAAAGTTTTGGGGAATCTGCCACTGAGATGCATTTGCTGATTTTTTTTTTTCCTCTTGTTTGAAAATAGTGGTTTTAAAATCACAGCGTCTGTGTGCAGGGCTCCATTCCAAAGGCCCAACCAGAGGGGGAAATGTGCACTTTTTTGCCAGATGTACTTTATAATTTTTTCCCTTTTGATGATTTCAAATACAGATATACACCCTGAAAGAATTTTTTTCCTTAGCTGAAGCCTGGTTGCAGCAGTTCCAAGGATGAAGGATAGTTCTGAACAGTGCTACTGCAGCCACAGGAAAAAATTCTCCCTCTGCCCTTCTCCGGTACAGAGAGTTGGATGAGGGAACCAGATGCATCAGATGAGCTGGAGTCTGTGCAGCGATAGTCTGAGGTTTTTCCTTTCATCTTTTGCTCAAGGGCTCTGGAACGTTATGGTTGTGCTTGGTGCCAAGCTAAGGATGACTGGGGAAGGCATAGACTGGAAGTGACAGGCTTCCAAGGAACCTGAGGCAGGCTGGGCCAGCTGTCCTGCTCCCGGCACAGCAGCGTGTTCCTGTGGCCTCCCGTGGGACCATGCCGCCTGCCTCACAGAGCCGAGGGAAAAGAGGTTTTGGGGTGGGTTGAAGGGGAGGTGTTGACTCCCAGGGCTGTCATGGCTGTGCTGTGAGATTGGGCTGACCTGGGCATGCAGCTTGGTTCGGTTTCTCCCAGCTCTGGTGTGTTGGATGAGCCAGCATAGGCTGAGGTTGGTCGTATGGCCTGGTGCAGGAGGTGCTGGTGGCCATCCTTAGGTTGCATGATGAGAGGATGCTGCCGTGGCAAACTGGCCTGGCCTGAAAATTGAGGCTTAGTTGTCAGCTCTGATGAAATGAGACTGTAGTGCTGTAATTGGAACAGCCTGTGTGGAGACTGAATCCCACACAGTGTCCGCTCTCTCTGGAGCATTTGCAGCCATTGGACTTAAGACAGAAATTAATTCTGGTGCATCTGCAGCCACAGCTCAGCAGAACAAAGGAGACAAATGCAGCACTCCCCTTGGGCCTTGCAGCCGGCGACAGCTGCAAGATCTGTCTGGGCGCTCTGGCCCGTCTCATGCTGGTGTAACTGCGGAAGCCTTGGAAGCTGTCATGTGTTGATTCAGCAAATAAAACATCTGAGAAAAGGTAAAAGTTTTGCGGTGGCAACCTGAGCAGGGATGCCTGATTATTACTGCTATGCTAAGTGCCTACAGAGGAGGTCAGAATGTGACGGGCTCTGCAATGGTACCTTGGTCTTCTGAACATTGGCTGAACGTCCACTAAAGCCTGTTGCTGGATCAGGTAGCTGGTAGTTTTTTATATATTAGGTCCAAAAGTACCTTAAAGAATGAGGTAAGTATTTTGCAGGCACGCATCACTGAAGTGACGTGCCTAAAATGATACCCAGGGGGAAAGGCTGGGCCTAGAACCTGGTGGAAAGCTAGGAGCTGAGAAACTCCAGCAGTGTCTGTCATAAGAATAGTTATTCTTGTCTGACATGCACAAAGAACAGCTTGTGCTTTTTTTGATGTCTGAACACCCAGATAAAATTCAATTATTCCTTTGGCATCCACCAGAGCATTACATTTGCCCATCTCATTGTAGAGGGTTGAGCATGTAAACATTTACGTAGCAAAAAGAGACCTCTATTCTTATATCTGGAAACAATCAAGCTGTTGTTTTTGTTTGTTTGTTTGTTTTGTTTTGTTTTGTTTTCAGCTAAANAAATTATATTCGGTAATTCCTTTTCTTTTGGGTCGCACACATCCTATAATTGCACTGTAAGTAACACGGTGAAATTGGATTTTTCTATCACGTTTACATGCACAGCTAGAAAGAAAAAAAGAGAATAGGGAGAGTGCCAGCTCAAAATGCATTTTACTTCAGGGGTTGCACAGCCAAGGCCACAGCAGAAGGTTGGTGGTTTCGTGCCTAGCTCAAGCTTAGCTTGCAGCACGTGGGATTACTTCTCCCCCACATCAGTGTGTGTGTTGTGGTGTGGCTGGGCGTGGAAGCAGATGAACCTTGCTGAGGTGTTTATCAGAGAGCAGCCAGCGTAACTGGGCTGACCCAGAGGTAAATGCTGTTTGTAGACGGAAAGACCGATCCTAGTGTCCCTGCTCTTGGGATTTCTCTAATAGTGAAGGCATGGTTCAGTCATGCTGAGTTGCTGGTCTCCCAGCACTGCCTACCTGCTGTGGTGGCTTATGGAGCTAAACCAGTCCCAAACTCTTCTGCTGGCAAATAGCTCGTTTTTCAGGCTTGTGATCTGCACATGCTGGGCTGATCTAGTCCTTGCTCATTCTTCTTGGAGAGAATCTGGGTCCTTTCACCGCCTGTTCTGTATCAGCAAAACTCCTGCGTTCTTCCTGCAGCGACACCAATGGTAAGTCCAATGGGTACCAAACGCCCTTGAGCACGCTGTCTGTCAGCAAGACAGAAAAGCTAAAGACACGCTCGTTCTTACACAAGCAGACCTCAGAGGGATGGGGGAGCGGGAATGGGAGCATACCAAATGCTTTTGCTTCTGCTGGGAAACAGCTGTTGGCCCAACAGCTGCAGCATCCTTCATCACTAACCCACAGTGACTTCACATGATGGATGACCAAGAAAAGAGCTTGGGAACATGACCTGTGCTGCAGGGGCTGGGGAGCAGTGCTGCTGCTTGTGGGAGCGATTCTCACAGCCTTCCCTTCCAACGAGACCACAGCACCTGATACCAGGATGCAGCTGCTACTGGGGTGGGTGGCAGCTGCTTTTCTGCAGGAAGTAAGGGCTGGATTTTGGGGTTCTTACCATGTTAAAACAAGTCTGCAAGGGACCCTGAGTCTTGCTAGGCTATCAATGCTGTTAATAGCGTACCCAAATTGTGGATAAATGGAAATAGGCAGATAAGGATTGTAAGTCTACCAGTACTAGGTCAGTGGCAGGCACCACCGTGACTGACGCTGTGCACTGAGGCGCTGTGCCAGGAGCTGGCCAGTGTCCCTGCACCAGGAGAACTTGTCACCATGTCGAGAATCTTCAAGGCCCATCTTCCATGCAAACAATTTACCCACGTGCAGCAAAGTTGTGCAGCATGGGTGGGAGATGCAGTTTGGCCTCTGTTCTGTTCTGCTTCAGCACACATCTCTAGAGCCAACCTCAGTCCAAGACGGTTTTGAAAAATTCCTACTTTTCTTTCCTCCCTTAGCTTGCCAAATCCTATCAGGACATCCAAATAGTCCTTGGGTTTCAATTAAGCCTTTCATCATCAATATGACATTATTTTGCCTCTCCCTTTCTGTTGCAGCCTCGATTTATTTATTTATTAGCAGTGCTGAGGCTTTGTAACTCTGCACAAAATAAATAGCTGCTGCAACAGCTCATTATTTCTGAAACATCAGGCCCGAGAGGCCCAACGCTCGGAGAATCTAGGTGTCAGGTACAAGCGAACCAGACGCCAGATGGGCTGGTGAGAAGCTGACGTGGCACGGGCAGGCGGAGGGGTTTGCGTTGCTTTCTTCTCGCCTTCCCAAAAGATGTGCTGTCAAGCCAGCTGTTGCCCACACAGGTGTTCTGGCCGGAGGGTCCCTGTGTCCCCGGGAGGCACGCGCAGCCTCTTCCCATCGGCTCCCGCATTCGCTGCTGGGGGGGCTGCTTCCCTGAGCCCCAGCCCCTCCGCTGCAGGAACATGAAAATACCTCTGCAGCCTAAAAAATATGAGAAACCTTCAGCTGTTCAGCTGCATCTGTCGGTGTGGACATAAAACAGCAGGTATGGACACTTTGCGTAGATTTATGTGCCACGATCATGGACACTTGAATGTGCCTTAGGTAGATGTGCGTGAATCCAGGGCTCGTAAGACAGGGACATATGCTGAATTACCTCTCTCTCCGGGCTACTTCTCAAGAATATTTCTGGCCTTGGGCAAATGTGAAAAGCCCAGAACTAAGACAAATTGCTCACCTTCCCATGATTAATAAAGGAATCATTATTTTTAAACACGTGGTGTGGGAGCCTACTAATATTAGTCTTTGGCTATCTCTCATGCTGAACAGACCTCAGCTCGACCAAGAATTTATCCCAAGGAGCAAAGAGATGAAAAATCTGAGTTGCATTTGTGGTGCTGTGTTTGTACATAACTGCTGGTATGTGGGCAAGAGCAGGAATAACTGGTCGGTCACCAGTGTGACAAAGCTAGTCATGAAATCACTAGTTCCTTTACCTGATTGATAATTAGAGGCATTTTTGTGCTGTTTTATACAAGTTTAAATATCCTATTATGTTTGCACGTAACAAGTTAAGCTGCTCCTGGCGGGACCCTTGTGTCATGTACTGAACTGGAATGTACAAAAAAACTTCTCCAGAGCCTTCACGAAGAGCTGCAACCGGAATTACCAAACATGTCGCAGCACGGATGAGTTCCTTGGGCTGCAATCACAGTATATCGTTATTGGGTTCATCTCAGGTATGCAGCAACCATTCAAGAGTAAAAAAGATGACCGAGAACCAAAAAGGAAACACCAAGAAAAGTTGATGAGGTACCAAGAGGATGGAGAGTTATTGTGGAAAGTGAAAAGACAGGAGTTACTTCAGTGGTGTTTGTCCTTGCACCCATAGCCCTCTGCCTGAAAGGGGAAAGAGAAGGCGGAAGAAAAACTGCGACAGGGAATGAGAAAGACCGTGTAAGGAAAAGAACTGAATTTAACTGGCACATGCTCTAATCCGTAGTTTATTTCTGGTTAAAAATATAGCAATCCAGTGCAGTGTAATAAGAAATCTGCTGAAAAGGTAGCAGAGAAACAGCTAAAACAGAAGCAAAGCAAAGCTGAGTCCGCAGGTCAGGGCTGTTCCCCACAACTCTGTTTGTGAAATGTCGGGGGGGTCCCCCGCCCTCCCCCCACTGTAGCTGTGCACGGGCCGCATCCTGCCCTGGGCTGGGGAGCCGCACTGGGGGCACCTGGGAGGGATTTGGTCCCCGGCCGTAGCCAACCCCAAGCGAGCGGCTCCCTGGTGGAAGTGGGCGCAGAGGAGGTGGACCAGCGGCAACGCCGACCTCCAAGGCAGGGCAAGGCGGCGCGTGTGGGCCCGGGGCACGGGCAGGGACCCGTATGGGTGGGTTTGAGAAGTGCCGGGACGTCCGCCTTTTCCAAGCGATCGAGCTAAGACCACGCTCTCGTGACTGGGACCATAACAGCTCAGAACAGGGATACGGCATCTTTAATGAGTATGCATATTATCAGTGGGGAGACAGGGGAGGGGAGAAAATCAAGGCAGGCATATTACAAAGATGGTATAAACAAACAAATTAAGTGACATAGAAAAAAAAGAAAAGAATACATCCTTAGAGGCTGCCATTGCCAATGATGTTTGTTTTTTTGTTTTTCTTTTTTTTTTTCTTTTTTTTTTTTTTTTTAGTTGGTGTGTGTTGGAAGCTGGAATATACATCCTGCATTACAAAGTGCAAAATACTACATGCTCAGAGCCCAAGCATGATGTCTGAAACAGTCCACAGCAAGATGTAAGAGACAAACCCACCACCCTCTCCCTCCTCTCTGGGACATGCTCCAGTGCTCCTCCCCAGATGCCTTTTAAAAACATTTTTATCTTATTTTGCTTTATTTTATTTTGCTTTATTTTATTTTATTTTGCTTTGTTTTGTTTTGTTTTATTTTATTTTATTTTATTGTTTTATTTTATTTTATTTTATTTTATTTTATTTTATTTTATTTTATTTTATTTTATTTTATTTTATTTTATTTTATTTTATTTTAAACTAGGTGGATCAGAATCGAGCCCTCTCTCCCTGCCAATCTGCTCCCTGGCATCTCTGTGCATGTACGTGTTTGGGATGGGATGCTCAGCTCTACGTAGTGCTGCTCCTCACGTGTCGGCGGGCGCGGTGCTGGGACTGGCAGCTGCCCAGTTGGTGTGGCCGAAGGTGCCTGCGTGGGTCTGGGGGGATCTGGGCACAAATTCTTACCCAGGAGAAAGTGGCTGTGAACAGAAAGCAGCCCCGGGTGGTTTCCAGCCCTGCCGTGTGGGGGAGCAGCTTGGGAGGAGGATTGAAGGCAGGAGGGTGGTGGGGCCGCTGCTCACACTTTGTGTTCCCTATTCCCCCCTGCCCCAAGGAATTTCGCAAAACACCACCTGCAGCTTGGTTTTAAAAACAAATAACAAAACGGGGCCAGGTGCCCTCCTCCCGTCTTTCACATCCAGGCAGGGTTCGTGCCTTCCCTGCGCTCCTCTCCTCCTTCTTCCAGCGGCACTTCTCCGTTCGTGAAGGGAGAAGGGAAGAAAAGTACCGGCTGCCTGATTTTGCTTTCCTCTCCCATTTACTTTAATCATTAAAGCTGTTGTGGATTTCCCTGGGAAGCTCAGCCTGGAGCATCCCAGGACCCGTACACACTCGACACAAAATCTCCCCACAGTCCCCTCATCTAGTCTCCATTTTGGGTTGGCTACTGTTGTTATGAATATAATTTTTGGGGTGAGGGGAAGGGAAATGAGGTTTTATTTTGTTGGGATTCCTTCTCATCCTTTCCAGTGTTGGGGGGGCAGAGTGTTGATAGCATTTTGCCATGCCACACAGCATAGTGTTATACAAGCAAAGAATTTTGGCTAAAATCCAAAAAACATTACCCAGGAAAAAAGGCAAACTGTGAGTGAGACTCGATCGTTTGTTGTTCTTCTGTGAAAAGACTTGGAAATTGTCGTAGGACAGTTCGAGTTACGATTTTCCCTTTTTGTTGTTGTTTGGTTTTTTCCCCCATTCATACATGTAACTGTTATTTTTGCAAACAAGACAGTCTTGAGTTAGATGAAAAAGTTAATAAACAAAATGGCGACTCCAATATTTAGTAAGATCACCATGACTACCAGAATGGGAGCCGAGCCCTGGAAGAGAAAGAGAAGGAGAGGAGTTAGAAGGCGCCCTGTGGGTCTGCCTGCAGCCGGCCGCTGCGCGGGGATGAAGGAATAACTAAAATCACTTGCTTACCCCGAGGTGGTCAATGAAAGGGAAAAAAAAAATGGTATTGGATCTTACAGTTGTTTGGGGATGGTTTGGAGGAGCCTTCAAAGGACCCTTTCCAATAAACACGACTGCTTGCACAGGTATACTGCTAATTGCAAACGTCGGGCCACTGTATGGTGGTCTACGTTAAGGCAACCTTTTAGGATATCTCTAATAACCTTTTCTGAGGTTCATACAGAGAAAATTCCGCTCTTGGGGACTACGTGGGAAACATTTTAGCAGGGTGTTGGTGTGGGAGCACCTGCCTGTGGCGGCATTTCTGGCCTGGGATTGTCTCACCGAGCATCGTGCATTTCCTTGCGAGCTGCTGCTCTGAACTCCCATCACAGCTGGTCAGGTTGTGGCTGCTGAACCCCATCAGCACCTCCAGAATGAAGGGAGGAGACCACGCAGCGTCAGGACTGCAGCCCTCCAACGCCTCTTTATGCGGAACGGTCAGAAAACCTCCACCCTGCCACCACATCCCTGCCATAAAACATTTGCTGTCCTAAAGCGTTAACGTGGCTCGCATCGGGGTGAGCAAGCGTGTGTGCAGGTAGGTGGTAGCTATTTCCCGGAGTAGCTGGTATCCTCGTCTATTCTTGCTGCAAGGGAGCTGTGCCAGCTTTAGCCGCCTGGAACGGTGCAAACGCTTTGCGCCGCGCCTCGCTCCTGCCCTTGTAATGGAGGAAGCCCTGTGCCCGTTTGGGTGGCACGGGGCAGGGGTGGGCAGCCCTTGCAAGCGGTGCTTGTTCCATGCTGCAGTGCTGCTGGAAAAAAAGGCTCCTTGCTGGACGGGGATGGTTTCTGCTCCGAGCAGGCTGATTCAGCTCGCATTTGGGAGTGGGTGGGAGTGAGGATGCTGGAGCTTGCTGGAAAGGCATATTTGTAGCTTAGCAACAGGGTCAAGGGAAGCCAACCACACGGAGGGATTGCGGAGAGCCGCTCCTGGCAGCCAGGTATCCACGCCTGACTGCTTCCAGCAAACCTCGCCGCCCGCGCCACGCAAAGCCTCTCAAAGGCAGAATCCACCCCCTGCTGCCACTCCTCCCCCCGGCCCCGCTGCTGCCAGGCGCTGCGATGCGCTCTGTTATTTACTTTCGGGGGGTTTAGCTTCATTTCAAAAGATTACTGGGTTTTACGATTTTTGAGCTCGTGTTAATGCAATAACAGATTGCAAGCGATTATCACTGTCATTGTTTCTGTTGGCAGGGCACCACAGAGACACAAAATGCATTTGGTTCCTTCCACCTCGCAGCCAGGGGAGGACGGAGCTGCTCTCGCGCATACTTACATCAGCCTTGGTCCACTCACAATTTGTTTTCCCCTGCCAAAGAAGCAGCAACCATTTCTGCCCTTGCTCCGCTCTGACCACTAGATCGTCTCGATAACGTGCAGCATGCAAACTTATCCACCAGCTGACACGAGCCTGTGATGCTCCGGAGGCTGTTCCCTCCTCCCTGGCAAAAGGCACGCAGCAGGACTGGCTGCCTCCTAAGTCCCCGGCGTTTGAGCTTTGCCCTCACACAGACACTTTGGGGTGGACCTGCTGGCCTGACTGAGATCACAACCCCCTGGGACCTGTGCTCAGAGGATGGTGGTGGGGTGGGATTTATACACCAGCACACTGAATTTGTGCCCTCATCCCGAAAAACAGGGGAGTCAACAAACCGAGCGCCATGCACGCACTCACTGGCATTAGCAGCGACTGGGTTCCCATGCACGAATGTTTTGCTCAGGTCCCTGGTTCGGTTTGCACCTATTTGCATCTTGCACCCCCTCCTGTTCAGTGCAGAGCCAGGAGATGGTGCCTGTGTCACCTCTGTATATCTGGGGCCTTCCACGTTTGCCAGCAAAAGCATCCCAGAAAGAGGATGACCTGGGAGGGGAGCATGTTTGCAGGCTGAACGGCTCAAATCCAATGGTCCAACAACCTGCAACTCCTGCTTCCCTTTTCCAGCTCCTTCTTTTCAAGTCCCTCTCCACTGTGCTAGCTCCAGCGAGGACTCTCCAGGCAGCACCTCCAGGTACCGACACCCCCACTGGTGCCACACCGGTGGCTCTCAGCAGGGCTGGGGCCCTGCCTGCAGCAGCTGGTCACGTAAGCAGCTCTGGGACTCTGAAGCTGCTGTTTTAGTTCCAGTTATGATTCCTGCTGCACTTCTTGGTGCTTCTGTCCGGCTTATTTCTAACTCATATGGTCTTTGTGCCTTAACCTCTGCTCAGAGCAATGCTTGCCCTTCTCCCCTTTGACGGCAAGGATGTCCTGGGATATGTGTCATCTGCTCAGAAGAAGTGGCTCCAGCTCAGTGCCCATGCAGAAGATGAATCACTTCTGGTTTTCTGCTTTGGAAGAGGTTCTGCTGAGCCCAGCCTGGCGATAGGTCAGCGAGCTCCCTTTTGCTGTAGCTACAGCCAGCCTTTTGGAACTTGCAGCCCTTACAACTCCACGCCACATGCTAGACCTCTAACGTGAGCCACCTACATACAGGAGCAAGAGAAATAGCCCTTGATTTGCAACTTTGCATGCTGCTTTAGCAGTTCAGTGGTGCTTTACCTCATCTTTGGCCTCCTGGAGACCTAGAGAAGCCCAAAGGAAACCCCAAGGCCAGTGTCATCGCAGGCTCTGGGCTACTCGTTTTCCAAGCCTGGGGTTTGTGTGCCTCAGACAGCAAGCAGCCTGCAAAGCTTTCCTTTTTCCTCTTTTTTTTTTTTTTTTTTTTTCCCAAAGCTACAACACCCTCATTCATCAGCAGCTGCCGGGGTCTGCTCATCGTGCTCCGAGGTGCCGCCCGCTTCCCACGCGGAGCCGCGGGGCCGGAGCCTGCCCAGCCCGCAGGCACCGCTCGGCAGCGTCCTCTCGCCCAGTTCCAGCTGTCCAAACGTGAGCCGTCCAGCCTGCGCCCAGCATCGAGGCTGTCTGCAGAGCGAGTGACGTGAGATGAATTCCACCCAGCACGGTCACCAGCCTGGCTCTGGGAAAGGAAACATTAAACCCAGCTCGGGTGTGCCTAGGCATTCGGCTTGCATACGGGATGATGGCAAATTTCATCAGCAAAATCTGGCAGCTCTGGGGCTGAGATTTTATTTTATTTTATTTTATTTTATTTTATTGTAATAAGATCCCTGGGCTCCTTTGTAGGAGGAGAGAACAGCTGCCAAGGATGGGTAAAATGCACCAGTACCGGCTAGGTGGCAGGGTGCTTCTGTACAAACAGGGATAATCTCCAAGGACTCCAAGATTTTCTCCAAAGTTGAAAGAGTTGCAACAGAGATCCAAACCCATGGAAATACCAAAATGTGAATAAACCCTCGTTATGGCACAGCAGTAGTAATGGTGCTCATAGCCGTAGAAGTAATGAGTGAGAAGCATCTCAGTGAAGCGGTGGTGATCTTTCTGAACATTTCTTTCAGCCTGTCATTTCTGGCACGCTTTTTGCAGTTCCGACTGTGGCTGCAGCCAAGCACCAGCACTTCTGCCCCACTGGTTTGTTTGTTTTTTTTCCTTTAAGTGTTGTGTAGCAACTCGAGTCTTACTGGGAATACAAGGGACAGCTGGTTTACAAATAAAATTGTGGCATAATTAATTTAAGTATTAACAATCCATTATTATCTGTTATCGCAGGGTACAAGCTCTGTCTCTGCCATGGAAACCATAGTGCAGGTTACCTAGGAATCCCTCTGGGATCTATTAAGTGTAATTACTAAGGACTTGGATCAGCAAAAAGTATAGAGGCATTGTTTTCCAGTCTCAGCACTACGAAAAGTGCTGAAAACTTAGCAGCTCCACGGCATTTGTGCTGAATTGCCACGTAATCACCAGGAGCAGGCTGCTGTGAAACAGTTAAGGAGCATTTATCAAGAGAAGCAGAAGAGATTGGCTTCGCCTTCTCCAATGTGTTGCTGCATCCTGGGGGTCGACGGATTTAAGATTTTGGTTTCTTTAAGGTCAAAAGCTGGCATTTGACCCCAACTTTCTCAAAGCTAGAAGGCAGCGTGGAGTAGAGCTCAGAGCCCTAAAATGGATCCAGGATGACAAAGTCGGCGAGGTGCACTCTTCAGCTACATCAAAGGGCCCCTGAGATTAAACGGATTGGAAAAGGATGCTGTCGAGCTCAGCCCTGCATTTCTTTCTGAACATTATTTACTTTGTATTGTTACAAGTAATGCTTGCGATGTCTGTACATGAGGGAGATTAGAGGAAGAGCAGTTTCTAATTATTATTTGTTTTAAGAAGCTCCGTGCACATGGCAGCTCCTCCTGCACTCGCTGCAGTCCCTGCACCGGTGCCACCTCGGAAGGGTGGCAGTGATCAGGTGATGGCAGGGCTGATATTCCTCCTTATTCCCTTGTAATTACAGCTCACGCTTGTTTGCGTGTGTGCGTGCCGGGCCACGGCCACTTGGGATTGAGTTGTGAACCTGTTGTGAGTTTATTTAGATGAGATGAGAGCAACAAGGAAAACCCAGGCACAACTGTGTTAGGAGACTAAGGGAAGGTTCCTGATGGGGAAACAAATGAAGGAAAAATCTGAAACGGAAAGATGGAGAGGACCACAGGGTTTAGTCCCAGGGATGCTAACCACAAGAGCACCCCAAGGCACCTTTCCCACGCTGGTCCACGGGCAGACGGGACCATACACAGCATCCTGGGATGCAGGCGAAGCTTCACAATCCAATGTTTCTGGGCAGCTTAAATTTCAGCCAAAATTCGGAGCTGGGGATGGGGGCGAGGGGCGGGGGTCCCTGCCTGGCCCTGCCTTTGCCGTGCCGCTGCGGTGCCGGGGCTGTGCCGGGGCTGGCTCCAGCTGAGCGCGGCGCTGGCTGCAGATTGGCTGCCTCCTCCTCGCTTTCCCCAGCGACAGGGAAACCTGCTCAGAATATCTGGGTGGAAAATACACCCCTCGCACAGACAGCGAGCGAGAAGGATGCTGCAGCTCCTGGAGCCCCTCTCTGCCTCCCTGGCTGGTGCAGGGGGGTCTCTGCCATCCTTAACCCAGCAGGTGGCTCGCAAACTTCATTGCTAACCCCAAAACTGCAGCTGTTTCCTCTGGTTCTTTGCAACAAGAGGCAATGCCATCAGCAAGCGGCTGAGACCACTTAGATTTTATCCGACAGCATGTGACAATGCATGAAAATGTCAGGGGTGGCTGGGTTTTTTTGGTTGCTGCCCCACCCTTGGGCTTTCTCGAGGGGATGAGACAGGGGGATTTTAAAGGGCCAGGTACCGAGCCTACTTGCATCCCCAGGCAGTTTTCCCATTGCCTTCAGTGAGACCACAGTGCATCCCTAGAAGTCTTCATCTGAATACCTGTGACTGCTGCTGAAATGAGGGCAGGCAGATGAATCAGGCTCCGTTCGTGCCTGAGCACTGCCCTTTCTCTCCAGCATGCTGGGGACCTGTGTGCCTGAAACACTTCTGTTCCTTTTTGGAAACTGCAGATGTTCAGCACCTGCAGAAAAGGGGATACATTCTTTTTTTCCCCAGCCTTAAAAATATGATGTGTTTCGTGCTGATGGATAAAAGGGTTGCTGGCATTTTAGAAAGCCTCTTTCCCCTTCCAGTGGCTCACCAATTCCTTTTTTCCTTTCCTGTTTTAGATCATCTCAAAGGCTCCAGGAACCTGTGAAGCATTCAGACGCAGGCTTGAGCTTTGTGCCTCATGGTTCTTTAAGGCCAGAAAGGATGGTGACGTTCACATAAGTCCCTTAATCCGACAACACCGACACTGGTCCTGGCACGTTGCTTTCCCTTTTCATCTGCCCAACTGATGACAATTGATGTGAGTTTGTTCTGTGCGCGCAGGGGTCAGTGCACACAGAGACACGGAAAGATCAGGTGGCTTCAAGTGCAATTTTAAAGTGTTTGTGTGACTGTAGCGCCGGCTTGCTGACCCTGAAACCCCAACATCCCCTGATAGCGGACACCAAGCAGCGCTGAATTTCATCAACATTATTGAGCAGCGGCCTCAAGAAATGACCTTTGTAAGAGGAGTTTTCAATTACCGATGTGCAGCCCCCACAGAAGGGGGTTCTGGGAGCCTCCTTTTAAGGGAGTGGTGAGAAATGACCAAGAAGAACAAGGTTCCTGTAGCTCATGCGGCAACCTACACGCCTGGCTCCCCTGCAGAGGTCTGCATTCCCATCTGCGCACACGCTGCAAAAGGCTGCAAACCAAGGCAGCCCGTGGCCCCCTGCCTCATCGCTAAGACAGAAACCAAGAGGTGAGGGGGGAGCAGGGCTAATTTTCAGCTTGGCTTTTCCCAAGACCTATCCCAAGACCCGCATCCCTGTCTCACTCAATGCCAGCACTGACCGAGCTGCGTTTGCACCAAAGCCAGAGCTGGCACCCGGCCTCAGAGCCAACCCGCAGGGCTCATCGGTGGCCTGGGTAGAGCTGCTTTATGGCAGATTATTTTTACGATGGGTTTGCCTGGGAGGCTGACCTCCATTCTGCACAGGGATACTCCAGGTAGGGCAAAAATAGCCCTGCTCAGCTACCAGCATCCTTCTCTTCCGTCGGCAGGCACCTTTCTGGAGCAGCCCAGCTGCCTGGGAGCTGGGAGATGCCCTTTTCGGCGAGCAGCTTCACAGATGGCAGTGCTGCGGATCGCAGGGAGCGGGCTGTCACGCAGGCTGAAATGGCGTGGGCACGCGCACACGCACACGCACGCATGCGTGCGCACACGCGGCCCTTCCTGGGAGCCGGGGTTCGCCTGTGTGTCGGAGGCAGGTGGGGAGCAGGAAAGGGAATCTGTAGCATCCATGCTAAGTGAGCCTTTGGGGAAGGCGGGGAGCCCTAATTCTGCAAGAAAAGATCTGGAGCATGAACGGGAGCTCCCCTAGATGCAGTGTTTTTTGCAGGACAGAGCCTTCCCCTCCTCTTCCTCAGGGACGGCCGCGCTCCCTGCAGTTGGAGGTGCTGGGTGGAAGGTGCAGGCGAGGTCACGGCGCTGCACGGGAGGCTGGGACACGGGTGATGGCACCTCCTGCTCCTCCTCACCCTGCTTGTTCTGCTGAGCCCTCCCTGCCCGGCCGCTGGAACAACCCCCTGCTAGCACAGTGCAATTCTTGCTAGAACAAATTGTTGTTGGCATTGTAGGTTATTTAAATCCACATATTATCTCTTCCTCTGTATTACATTAGCTTCCTCCCAAACCTTCGCCATCTGTTCCACCCTCGGTTATGAATGTGAGAAAACTGAACATGCTGCTTCACAGCTACAGCACTTAAAAGTATGATGTGCAGCCTAATGGCTTTTCTGTGCGCTTTTACATGCAGGCTGTGCCTGTTCAGCATTGTCTGCCGTTCACTCTGAATAGCCATCAATGGGATGTTGCATCAGCAGCTATTTACCTCCGAAGCTGCAGCTCACTGGCGTGTGCTCAGGGCAGGTGTCCCTTGGAGCTCCCAGTTTTTTCCAAACTGGCAAGATGTGTCCTGCGGTGCGGTCCACCAGCAGACACACTGCGTTCAGCTCTTCTTAAACGCTGTGTGGGTGCTTTCGAGCCTGCGCTGCAGCTTGCAAGATGAATAGGAAGCCAGAAAGCTACAGGGCTGTGTGTGGGGGTGATTTATCCACAGCCACAGCAGGGAAATTGTGGCAGATCCGTAGCTGATCCCTGCCTGCATCCCGGCTGCTCGCAGGCTGCGGATGCTGCTGCTTCCTGCCTCTCCCACCCGTTTGCTACCATCCCCTGGCTGCAGGCGCCGGCACCTTCGCCCTGCGGGCAGCAGGCAGCTGGAAGAGCGGGGATGCTGTAGGTATGGCAACAGCAATCACACATTGCAGACCATCATGGCCAAACTTTCGGAGAGACTGACGAATGCCGTCTAAGTTTCATCAGCCCTGTCTCTCAAACAGCCAAGCATCTCCTTCTGCTACCCCGACAGGGTGAGGAAGCTGCTCTCAGTGCGGGTCCTGCAGTCGCCATAAACCAGGGCTGGAAAGGACCTGGGAGTCACGGAGCTCAGGCTCAGCTCCATCCAAGTGGTACCTGAGCTGCAGATGTCCAAGCTGTCCTTGCACCACCTCCTCCCTCCCAGCCACCAGGCAATTTATCCCTGCCCTCAACTTGCTAGCGATGGCTAATGGCTAACCGCTGCCTCTAATGCTTGAATTTAAGCCCATTAATTCTGTTCATCAAGGACAGATTATTCCTTTCCACTTTGCAGCAGCCGTGTTATAAGTTCGAAGATTGCTTTGTCTCCTCTTCTCTAGCCTGAACAACTCCAGCTCTTCCCAGCAGCCAGTTGTTCCTGTTAATCTCCAATGAGCCCTTGCCTCTCCCGAAATGAGGAGCCCAGAACTGGATGTCCCATCGGCTGTTATCCAAGTCCCACAGGCTGCTTAGAAAGCGTACTTGTGCTCTTCACCCTGACCTGCAGAGCTCCTGGCTAGCCCACCGCCCTTGCTGCACTTGCCCATTGCTTTCCCTGCCTGAGCATCCTTCCTGAACTGCACCCTCTTGTCTGCACTTTGCTGAGACCCTGCTGCAGTGCAGCCCCCAGCGAGGTGCCCGCACCCCTCCTGGCTCAGTGGCACCTGCCCGCCGAGCACCATAAGCTGCACAGCACCATGCAGACCGGTGCTGGAAGCCCTGAGCAATGGGCAGCTCAGGACATTTGTCTCCGAGAGCAATGTCGCAGCCAGCCCTGTGACCAGGCTCTAGCAGTTCATCCAAACCACATTTCCCCACCTTTCTACAGCACTTGCTTCTGTTTTTTACAAATGAAAGGAATGAAACCGGACTGTGCCCAACCCCTTTGCAACGTGCCCTGCTCCATGACCATGGTACCCTCCTCCGCCTGGCTCAGGTCCCCAGTGCAACATGGTGACAAGGCCACTGCATCTACATCACTTAGCAGTGGAGTGATGGAGAGGCTCCGCAGATTGATGCAATACCCAGCTGCAGGATTTGAGCAGTGATGTCATGTCACACTTTTGGCCATGTCACGCTCTTGGGTCATGTCACACTCTGGGCCAGTGTGAAGTTCTGTTGCTAAAACCCAGCCACAAGGAAGCACCACCAAAGCCTCGCCTGCTCCTGCACCTTTCCCCCAGGTGAATGCTCAAAGCCCACCAACCCAAGTGTAGTTATTGCTGGCTCCAGGGCCAGGCTGCAAAACTCAAATTCCCTGCGCACATCCTCCAGTGATAAAACCACCGTTCCCACCAAGACAGCCTGCGGAGAAAACCCCAAATCGACTTCCAGCACACGCTCTTATGCATCATGGGAGAAGGGAGGGGAGATTCAAGGTGTAGACCCGCGGCAATTCGGGGCTCGGTTCTGTCGGCAGCGCGACCTCCCTCTCCGCTCGCTGCGGTCCCACAACAGCTCTGCACCGGCTTTCTCGGCCAGATTTCAACACCCAATTTTGCCTACTTACCGTACTGGATTTGAGCGCATCCCCACTGTCCTCTTCAGTTTCTAGTGCAACAGGTAAGGATTTCTGTGGCGGGGAGAAGGTTAAGTCCCACCTTAGTAGCCGAGGCTCAGCTTTGTCCCCGAATCTCAGGTTTTCCAGTTTCTGCACCGTAGGCTCGGCCGAGGAAGCTGGCCTGAAATTCTCTTTGTTCTGGGACTTAGACCTCAGTCTCTGAACCCCGAAGCCCCGCTCTTCCCCGCGGTGGTCGTCAGCCATGCTCCTGCAGGGTCCCCCTTTGCTATAGTGTCTTTTTTGGGTGTGAATCTCTTGCATATAAGAATCCATCCTCATGAGGGGCTTCATCTCCATCTCGTAATTGCTCATCTTCTCCTCGTCTAGCTCAAGCAGTTTGGAGCTCCCTGAGCTGTGGTTGTGGGACCTGTGGTGGGAAGTCCAAGAAACCGTGGCTGGGGAATCTGTCCACCTCTCTCTTTGCTTGTGGTTGGAGGCCGAGTGTTTGTGTCCTCCGCTCCGGCCTCTGTAGTCTTCAGGGACAGAGGCCGACCCTAGCTGGCCGCTGCGCAGCGTCCCGCTTCTCACGCCGCGCGTTCCGCCGACCTTCTCTTCGCTCCAGCTGTTGGGTCGCAGGTAGTCCCCGCCGCGCCCCTCCAGCAACATCTGGATCTCCCCACCCCTCTCTTCGTCCACCGAGACCTGCCGGGAGAAGTGTGCGCTCTTGTTCCTGCAGGACCCCAGCGGTGGCGTGGAGGAGGGACTGGCGGGGAAGCTCTGCAGCGGGCTGTCCTCGGGGGTCAGGTCGGACGGCGTCGTCCCTTTCCGGTACAGCTCGGGGCTCTCCTGCTGCAGCGGCGTGCCGGTGGAGAGGACCTCGATGTCATCGCTCGAGTTCTGGCGCTTGGGCCTCTGGCATTCGAGCCCTTTTCAGGGAGTAGTCGGGGGAGAAGAGAGAGAGAGGAGAGAAACAGGATTATTTCTATTCTGTGGGTGAGAGCAGTTTGGTTTTGGCCGCAGGCATTGTTGGGATGGTGCAGGGGTGCAAAGCTGCCTCTGGAGAGGGGAGGTGGCTTTGCCTTCCCTTCAGCTTCATTATGCACTAGGGTAGCGCTTCTCCCCCTTTCCGCCCCCCTGGCTACACTTCCCCTTTCCAGCTGATTTAAACAGGCTGCTCCTTTAGCACCCACAGTTTTCTCCTCTCCTGCTGCCCTCCATCCAGCAGGCACCCTGCTTGCTCAGGGACATGCGCAAAGGACTGTGTGCATGCGTTGCAAATAAAAGGGCTCACAACAGCCTAGCAGCCCCAGAGACGTGGGAAGCTGCTTGCATGATGCTGTCACTCCCTGGTGCCCCACGGCACTGTTCCTGCACTGTGCACAGCCCCAGTGACTCCAGCCCCACTAAGGGGTTATGTCCCTGTCCACTGATGGCTTTTCCATCAGCTTTTTTCATCAGCTCAGCTTGCAGGCACAAGAGGTGAAGAAGGGGAATCTCACCTCTATGTTTTCTCATGGGGATGTTCCCATCTGGACAGGGGTGCTGCATTGGTGGGCCATCCAGTTAATGAAAAAAAAACGTACTTCAACTAAAGCAGGACAGGACTGCCAACACGTGGGCTGTTGTCCTTTTTGCCAGTACAACCTTCCTGCACCGTGCGGCTGAGCAGGGCACGGAGATGTCCCCCCTTGCTGGACCCCCGCAGAGCCCATCCCGGTCCCCGCAGGCTGTGTGCGTGATGGAGAGCGTGCGGGCGGTGCTGCCTCGTGTGTTTCGGCAGGAGCAAGGGAGTCCAAAAAACACCATCATCCCTTATTGCACCGTGCTGAATGCACTCCGACCCCTCTGAGCCCAGGGAACCCCAGGCGGCTTCTCCCTGTGGAATGAAGACCTGGGGACAGGGGCTTCAGGAGCAGTTCAGCGTCTTCTGCTGGAGGTGGCCAGCTAGTGAGAAGCACGTCGCTTCTCCGGACAATTAAAAAATCTGCATCGTATTAATCCTTCATGAGACGCCAAATTATTTCAAAGGGGTGCAAGCTACCAGTGGTTAAGTCTCATTTTACCCTCTCAAGGCATAGCTGTTCCCAGCTAACGCCATGCTAAATTGTGTGAATAATTTGATAAATATATTAACTGCCTAATGCCCCTGAAATGCATCTAATTGCAATTGCTATGGCTAGACAAGAAATGAGTCTCAAAAAGGAAGAACTCAATTTCTTACCATGGTTTAAAAATAAATGCTCTGAAGTGCCTGCTCTAATCTCTCCGCTTCTGCTGAGCAATTTTCTCTAGTGCATCTTCTTGGGGAGCCGCTGCCGCTGGGACGTGCCTTCGCCCGCAGCCGTCCCCACGCCCCGCCGCGATGTGGTCTGGATACGCGCGGGGGATGCTGGCAGCATGGGGACGCATGTCCCCACCGAAGCACTCACAGGGGAGGTAAACAGGAGCCAGGCTGCTTGGAAACTTCCTGCCGAAGCAATTTCTCAATGGGAAATTGGGCTTCCAATGACTGTCAATGTTTTTTGTATTATTTGCCACAGGAAATTCTGTTTGTGTTTTGGGACAGTACTCAAATAGCTCAGTCCTAGTTTGTTCCCTGCATGCCTGTGGGAGACTGGATTTCCCAGGATTTATCTGGGGCTCCTGAGCACTCCTCGTACTGATGGGAAAATGTAGTGAAGGAGAAAGGTAGAGCTCACCCCCTCTGTTTTCATGCAGAATAACTCTTTGGGAGCTTCCTGGGGAAAATACAGACAGGTGGGTTTGTGGCTGTTGTGGAGACATTCCCGCTCCAGCCGTCCTCCCGGCTCACAGGTGGGAAACTGAGGCAGGGAGGGAATAAACGGCTACGTAGGAGAAAGCTGGTCGTACAGTTCAGATAAAGGCAGCTACTGAAGCGGGCTCACCCAGCACTTGGAGCATCCCTGCTCATCCCAAGCTTTGACTGATCTTCCCCACCTCAGGTCTCCAGGGCTCTGGCCAGAGGTGCAGGGACTTGAGAGCTTCCCACCAGCTCCAGCCACCCCAAAGACACCCTCCGACGGCACAGCCAGCCCCAGCCTGGTCCCACCACTGCTCCATCCCCTTCGCACCAACCCCAAGCTCCCCTGGCCGCCCCAAGCCCTGTGATGGAGGCGAGAGAGCCCTACCATCCTCCAGCATCCTCACCCTGGAGACCCACCCTGGGGATCGCATGATTAAGCATCCTCTCATCTTAAATCTTCCCACCCAGACATGCAATGAGCTGAGCTATGTCTGCCTCCCCTTCTCTACACAGGTTAACCCTCTGGGTTCTGCTGCCCTGGCTGGGGCTCGGGGTGGAGCGGTGGCAGCGACATGGGGACGCGGGCGGTTCCTTGCGGAGGAACACGACAGATGCAGGGTGCCGTCTTGCCGGCTTTCGACACCCGAGGATGTTCAACAATTATTCTGAGCTAAAATTAGCCAGGGAGCACGTGGTGTTCCTGGAAGAACCGTTGTGAGAGCGCTACGGAGGATGCGGAGCACCAAATCTGGATTTCCAGCAGGATTGAGGCAGCCGTGCCTGGCCACGGCATCTTCAAAGCCAAGCAAGTGCCCCAGCTTTCCCCATGTCTTGGATGGTGTGTTTGTTTTTTAATGTGCTCTAAGTGGCAGCTCCTTCCCCCCCTCACTCATGCATGACCCACCCAGAGGTGAGCACCGGCAACATGAGCCCCGCTGCAAGTCAAGCACTGTGTCCCCGTCTAGCAGCTAGTAAAAAATGCATTACCTAAAAATATCTTTTCAAGAGGTGATTTAAAACAGCAAAGTATCTCGGCAAGAGGAAATGGAGATGAGGAATATCTCAGGTTTGAGGAAGCCCCAGGGACCGTGCAGCCCAGCAAAAACGCTCAGATCTCCGATACACAAATAGGAGGTCTGCGGGCGGAGAAGTGCCGAGGGGTGTTTGAGCAGGGCTGTGCTTTCTCCTGGCAAAAAAATGGGCTGTGCGGGGCTCTGCAGCCTCCCTGCTGCGGTTACGCGAGGACTTGTGCATGGGCTGGCAAGGATGAAAGATGCAGGCATCCCTTCTGCCCTGTCTCGGCCACGGTGCTCCTGCCTGGGGACCAGCACCCAGACGTGAGTCACCCGCACCAGCCCTCAAGCAATTAAGAGTAGTGAGTAATCTTCAGTTAAAGAGCTGGAGGGGGGAGAAAATAACGACAGATGCCTCCTAATGAGGGTTTGGTGCAGGAAAACTTCTGAATAAAACCATTCACATATATTAATTACTATGTTAATTATTGCTGTGGGGACTTGGATCTCTCCCCTCCCACCCCTTGCTATGCACAGCTTTGGTGGGGCAAATCCTCCCGTGGGCTGCACATCCCCGGCTTCCTCCTCCCTGAGCCTTTCCTGAGCCCAAGCCTCTCCCCTGGGCACCGGCTGCTCCTCTGCAGCCAGGGCAAGCCTCGTTCCTCGACAAGCAAAACTTTGGATGAGCTGGTGAGAAACGCTGGAGATGCCAGAGGGAAGGAAGATGCTTTCAAACCTGGCTCTGTGTGCATGAGAGTGCATGCAAAGCCATCGGGCAAACCTGGAATGTGCGGTCCCTGGCACCTTTGCACGCACACGCAGGCAGCTTGCACACCCAAGTGAAGGAATAGAGAGCACACACTTATAAAGCCCAAGCATTCAGAAGGAAACACGAACCCAGCTCTAGAAGTCATGGGGATAAAACAGTGACCACCTTTGGGATCATTTGTATTTGCATTTTGCTTTCAGAGCTCTTTTTTTTTTTTTTTTTTGTCTGTGCAACCATCAGAGACTATAAATTAAAACGATGGGGGTGTTTCAGTGCAAAAAGCCAAGATCCCTGCAACGACATGACTGCACGGGGTGGAGCGCTGTGTTGTGTATTGGAAGACTGCTGGCCAGCCCCCTGCGAGCTGGTGCTGTATCCCACCCAGCGGGTCCAGGGAGCTGCGGGCACCGACCAAGCCTGTGCACAGGGCTCGGTTTTGCTGGTTTTATTTGCAAACCCTGATACAGGGGAATGGGGCCGGCCGGCGCGGCATCATGCACTGACCGTTTTCCCTGTGCTGGAAGGAAGGCGAAAACTCTTTGGCAGTGATCCTGGCGATGCGCGCTTCCTCCTGGGCTTTCTGCGCCGCTGTCACGGCTGCCTCCGCCTTGGCCCGGGAGTGGGAGGTCCTGCAAGGCAAGCAGAGAGACAAGGACGTGTGAGCGCAGGGTCACAGCAGTGCCTGGGATTTGCCCTGGTCCCCCCAACCCCCACCGAATAGGGCGGTTTTGGTGGCGTTGACATGCACGGCCCCCTTGTGGGCTCAGCTCCGAGCAGTTGCGGTCACAGAGGTCTTTGGTGGGGTTTCAGTGCTTCGACTGCAAAAAGGGCCGTGTTAGACGCATGGTGAAGCCTTTGATCTGCAAAGTGCCGAGCATCCCCGAGCCTTGGCATGGGCTTTCTGCAGCCCCACGCAAGGAGCCCCGGCACCCCCTGCCAAGAAAACCGTCCTGCATCACTCGGCCAAGCCTTAAACCAAGCCGTTGCTTCCCTCTGCAGACTGAAGGCAAGGAAAGCGGCCGGAGCGAAGCACAGAGAAACCCAAAGTGCACCCAGCAGACCCCGGTGCCCCAACCCCGCTGGGCTGCGGTGGAGGAGCCACCACCGGGATCAGGGTTTGGGAAGGAGAGATCTTACATTTATACCGTGCAACTCCCGCCAGCCTCTGAGGCTGAATTTCTAAATTTCAAGCCAGTGCTTTTTTAACCAAAATGCTCACTGTTGGATGAAAAAGATTGCCACCCCCGCCGGCACGCATTTTGCGTAAAGCGCTGTATGTAAATACAAGCGGGGTTTGTCACCAGGAACAGAAGCAGGAGCGGTCGGTGCCACCTCCATCGCCCCTCGATGCACCTTTAGCGGGGATTTCCTCGCTGCGGGCGAGCGGCTGTCCCCTGCACGTGCCCACCACCGTCCCGTGCCTGCTGGCTCGCCATCCCACGGCTCAGGTCACACCCCGGCCTCTCGGCAGCGTTCCCGTGCTCACCCTCTGGCAGAGGTTTGTCCCTTCCCCTTAGCTAAGCTCTCGAGGCACTTTAAAAAAACTGCCTGTTCCTACCCGCCCCGGTGCAGGCAGCGTTATAAATAGCTCAGCTGATTTCTTTTCCCTCCAAAAGCAGGCCCTCCATCTCCTTTAATCATTTTTTTTTTTTTCTGCTGCTCTCTGAATTCCCTCTAATTTTTCGACATCTGCTCGGAGAGGAGTGCCATTTCTGACAGGCTCCTATAAATGGAAAATAGGGCCAGCAACGTGCCTCGCTCCGCACCGCGCTGCGCAAGCCGGGGACACGCGCGTCTGCGCCCTGTCACCTCTTCGAACCCAGGCAGGATGTGAGCATCCCCTGACCCCAGAGCCACCCTGTCCTTTGCGTTCAAGTGCTAGCAAGTTGTCTGTGCTCTAATAAGTGCTTTATTTATATAAATTGGCTGCTCTGCAGCAGCTGGGTGTGTACACAGCCCATTGTCACAGAGGTATCAAAGGTGGCGGAGGTGCAGGTCCCCCCCCAACCAATGCAATAAAAAATTGGTTGGAAATGTTTCACCCCCCTGGGCTGTAAGGGGACAGCCAGGACATTGTCAGCTCTCCTCCATGCTCCTGCGGGGATGGCGGCGTGGACAAGCATGTCACAGACACATCCCCTGGCAGATACCCCAGATCAGCTCTACCGGAGGATGCTCTGAGCAGGAGGTGCAGCAAGCTGTTAGGAGAGAGGGATGCAAACTGCTCCCGTCATTTGACATGGATGTGGTCGGTGCAAAAGGCTGGGGTGCCAGTCCTGTCCATTAAACCACCCCAGTGCCAAGAACAGAGCCAGCTGAGGCTTGAAATTAGGATGCTGGCTGCCTGGGGTTGTTACAACGCCTGGCTTTTTCCATGGGGGCTTCTCAGTGGTCTGGCCATCGGCTCCTGATGATCCTCCATCCGTCTCTGCCTCTGCCATCTCCTTGGTCTGGAAGCTGTTTGGGGAAGGGACCGTCCCTCCCATGCTGCAGCACATTCATACAGCAGGCTGCCGGTCCCCGCTGGCCTGATACAAAGGATTAATAACGTCTGGTGGCGTCTGGACCGAACTCAGCAGGCAGGATTACACGCTGCCTCCCGAATCTCCTCCCTGGAGGGGCGGCTGGAGGCAGCTATCTGGCACTTCTTCCAGCACAGTGCCAGGGAAGGAGGCTGGAAGCCGCTCGTGCTGCTCGCAAGCAGACCTGGGGACAGACGAAGCCGCCTGCCGAGCGGGAGGGCTGGAAGAGCCAATGGGGGGCATCCAGGCCATGCTCCCCTCTGGAGGACTCACGGGCTCCCGTTTTTTCAACAAAATGGGTCAAAACATCCATCCCTGTGGGGTGGATGGATTTCCATCTCTGGAAAACTCGCTCCAGCGACTTCTGGACTGGTCCATCCCCCTGGACCAGCCCAGGAAGAGGGGGCTTGGCCCAGGCAGAGTTAAAATCAATCACATTAATTAAGCCATCTCTGATCTAAAATATTCTCAATGCCCACAGAGCAGATATAACTTCGAGCGCTGCGCAGAGGCGCAGGCAGGCTTAATTGTTTGTAATGCTCTCTAAGATGCTTGCAGGAGAGGCGCCGTTGGAGTGAAAAGCAGAATTATGATGATCTATACATTGCATAATAAAATACATAAGTATTCCCAAATAAATGCAAGTAATCCAGTTAGTGCTCGCATGACTTTGTCACATACTAAATTTAACAGCTGTCTCCTTTATATATGCCTGCTGCTCATGGCGTGCACTAAATCTTAATTCCCCAGTTAATTGCTTGACTTTCTTTCCGTGTAAAGCGGGTCTTTCTCCATGGCACACAGAGGGCCCTGATCTACTCACGCTTCTCTGTCGCAAATGGGGATTTCTGCGGGATTTTGTCCAAGTCTGAAACTGGACAGTGGGTCAGAGGAGCTAAATCCCGGAAAGCACAGCCAAAATAGGGCTGAATCTGTCCCTTCGTTACCCATGGTGCCCTCAATCCTGTAACGAGCCCGCTGGACAAATGCTGTTGATCGTGAGGACACGGTGCCCCTTGCGCCTCGTCTCAGCTGTTTAAAAGTCGTGCATCTGCTGCAAGATGCTTGGCTGGGTTTGCTCTGCCATCGATGGGTCAGCATGGGAGAAGGAGCACCTCAACCCATGGTAATGGAAATGGCCGGAGCTCTCAACATCAGGGCACACAAAAGCAAAGGGACTTCTGAGGACAGCTACAACCTCTAAATCTCATTTAAGCACACTGTGCATCCCAGATGAACATTTTTGGAGGTGTTTTGGCAAGGATGGGGCTGGGAAGAGTGAGAGGGGTGATGCTGGGGGTGGTTTGTAGCTATTGAGACCCACGGTCCAGTTTGGTCCATGGCTGGCTTGGGCTATTTCATTTCTTAATTTCTGCCAAGCTGACTCACTCCCCTCCGAGGATGGCCGGGCAAGTGGTCAAACTGGCAGGAGGAACTGGCAGGAGGCAGGGGGAAACCAAGCAGATTTCTGCAAACCTCTGCAGATCTCTGTGATTTGGCCAGAAGTGACAAGGGAAGGGATAATACCTGCGAGTGGCTTGTAATGCCAAGTTTATCAGCTCCGGCTAATCTATAAGATGCTGGAATAAACTGATCTGAAGGGAAGAACTTGGCTTTTCAGGAATGCCAGCAGTGACTCCAGCCTGGCTTTGCATGCACAAGGAGCTGCTGCGAGGGCTTCTGCTGCAAAACCGATGTTTGGGGCCGGTTTAGCCAAAAAGGGGTGAGCTCTCAGCACAGCCTGCGGCACCTAGCAGTTTTGGGAAGAAACGAAGTAAAATCAAGACCAGGCAAGGCTCAAGTGGTGTCTGGGCTATCGGAATGCTTTGGCAGGAGAACAAATGGTAACAATGCTTAAAAATTAGGCTGAAGATCAGAGCAAGTTTGTGGACCATCAGAAATATTTCTGGAATGGAGTCGGATCTTTTCAGGAGTGGTAAAGGTGATGCCTGTAATTGCAGGGTCAGCACCTGGTGTCACAAGAAGGGTGAGCTGACAAGAGACTCGTCATCCTTGCTGCTTTTTCTCATGTTCCTATATGAAAAACAGGCTTTTTTTTTTTCTTTTCAAACAGACTTTGAGAAAATGTATGTCTGGGGCCAAAGGCAGTTGAGCACTGGAAGCAGGGGGAAATTTGCATTATTCATGGTTTAAACATGAAAACACATGATATGGGCAACATTTCTGGACAAGGAGGAGGTCTGTTTCCCAAAATTCACGTGGCAGCTCTTGCTGAGGGATTTCCATTCCTTTGCAAGCAAAGGCGTCCCTTGCTCAGTGGGATTCAGGCTTGCCAGGGAATCACAAAACTGCTGCTTTCCTGTGCCTGCTTGTCGGGATCCTGCTGCGGGGATGGCAATCCCCAGCTCTCCCCCATCCTGTGCTGGGAGCTGCTGGAGACCTCCCCCGCGCTCCTTGGCTTCTTCCCCTTGTTTTGCATTTGCTTGGCTCGGACAAAGGGGCAGACAGACTGCACTAAGTGTCCAGAGTTTAGAAATGAAGGAAGGAAGCTGAGATCCAGCTCCTGCATGATATCAAAGCTCTATGAGAAATTCCCCCATGGCAGAAAACTCAGCATCGCTGCATGCGAGGGAGCTCGGCTCCCATCGGCATCTCCATCGCAGCCCCTCGAATTGCCTGATTTGTCGCAACATCTGATGGTGCACTGATCAGCTGAATGGAATGATTAATTAAAAGAAAATGATTAAAACTATTCTTGAAGCCTTCTTCTGTGCAGCTTTCTCTTTTAGCAAGACCTCCTCATGCAATACAAAAGGAGCAAAGCCTGCGTTCCATGTTTTCATGAAAAACAGCCTACACGTCTGGGTGCATGGAGATGGGCACCCAACTTATTATTGATATGGGTAATAAAAGTCAAGAAATGAGCTGTGTTTGGCTCTGGCACCCAGGGGCAGCAGGACAGCCCGGATCCTGCACCCATCACTGCAAAACCCCTGCACGCCCTCATTGGTGACATGCCAGGGGTCCCGGTCCTCACCAGGGACATGTTTTGGGGGCCCTCAGAGGAACCCTGCTCACCTGTAGGCACACACAAGTGGTGAGGATGGAGTTAAGCAGCCAGTGAGCTCATCCTGGGACACAACGAACAGCCTCAAGTTTTCCTAAGGGGCCAGGCTGGCTCCATTGAATTCACTTTGTCTCTCAGGTCAATATGTAATCAGGCAGCTTTTTTTTTTTTTTTTTCCGCTAAATGCATCTTTATCTTCCTATAGGAGGAATGTTTTCTGCCTCCATTACAGAGGGTCATGTATTTTTCAAATGGCAAAATTCAATTAACACACACTAGCTGCAAGAAAATACTTCAGGAAAAATTCAGCGAGAGCATTTCTCAGGGCACTGAAGGCTCAGGGCTTTGCTTTCCCCTCTGGCCCCAGTGTCCAGCTCTGTTTGGCACTCGGTGGCCGTGGTGGCAGCAGCAGGGCCAGCCACCTATGTGCAAAAACCAGGCTTGTGTGAGCACAATGCACTCAGCTGCATTGACTTGGCCAGGGTTATTTACTCCCACTGGCACAGCTGGGAGCAGGATCTGGCCCTAATTGCAGCAAGCCGAGATGCACCGGGGGACATAAAGCAAAAGTCCCCAAGTGATCAATGCCGGTAAGTGAACCCCAGAGCCAAGGGGAAGAGGGCGAGTGCTGGTGCAAGCCCCTGCCAGGGCTCCCCGATAGCAGCCCCGGGGCGCAGCACAGGCACCCCCAGCTGCCCGCGGCGCTGCGTGGGATCCGCCACTGCCACCAGCCCCGGGGCTGTCTCAAACCCCAAGACTTGGCTGCTTTTCCTGCTCTCCTCGATGGGACAAACCGGGACTGAATTATTAATAGCTGCTGCAGACTGTCTGGCTTCTACCTCTGCGGGAGCATCGCTGATTTAGGGCAGAGTGCGGCCACGCGATGCTGCTGGGGAGAGCTGCAGAGCCCCTCCTGCATCCCCATGCCCCCGGGCTTTGGCTCAGCATCCTTCAACAGGCATGCCAGCCCACATCCAGCACCTTTCTGGCCCCAAAAGACCGGCTCAATAACCACGGTAGCTGCGACCCAGGGCTGGGCTCTGTCTAGACGCTTCCTTCGGGGAGCTGGGAGATGGCAGCAATTAACAACCTGTTTGTTATTTTCCCTATCTGGCATTTATTGCCCTGATAAAACCCACTCTTAATTCCAGCCTGACTCTTTTCACGGCTCTCCTGGCTTGGTTGTTATTGCACTAGGCTTGCCTTGAGTGATTTGTGAGGGCAGTAATACAGTGCCGGTACTCAGGGGGTGGAATATTAGACACACCAATTAGCTATCTGTGCATAAATTCCCATTTACCTGCTTATCGCAAGCATATTTGCAGTGCCCCCTTCCTCCGTCTGCTTTTTCCTTTCCCACCCCTTCCCTATTGCTGGAATTCCTAATCAAGAAGCAAAAAGCAGCTAATGTGACCTCTGACATGACGTAATGCAGCCAAAAACGTCTGCTCTGACTCTTTGCAGCCAGACAGCAAGCAGGTGCTGCGCATAGCAAGGAGAGCGCCTGGCTGCCCTGCTCCATGGCCAGACAGCCTGGCTCCGGCCCCAGGATGGGGATTTGGGGTGGAGAGTGAAGCACCCCAGCCTGAGCTCTGCACAGGGCACACACAGGTGATGGGGAGCGGGCGGAGGAGCTCGGCCACTGATGTGCTGGGGCTCGCAAGCAAGAAACTTCCCGTCATCAGAAGCTTCCCCCAGGGGGAAGGGTTGGGGTGGCTGGGGCTGCACGGGGCAGAGGGGATGGTTATTTCAGGCAATGTGGCTCTGAAAAGCTGCCCTGAAATCACATTTCAAGTGAAAAGTTCCAAAAAAATGTCAAACTGCTTAAGCCTGAAAAAATACTCAATGCAGCTGTTTGATGTTGCCCAAGAAATACAGACCAATGTGGAAAATACCGTGCTCAAAAGCCCAAATCTGATTCTCCCCGTGGTTTGACACTGGGAAATGTAGCACTGCATGGGGAAGCCGTTCCCAAGCCAGCATCATGCGGAGCAGGCACCCATGCCCCAGCTGGGGGCTCTCCCAAATTCCTGGAAACAGGGATGGGGCCAGTTCCCATTTAGCTCCTTGCTCCAGGCTCCTGTGCCAGTTCTCTTCTACCTTTGTGGTTTTGGAGCTTACAGATGGAGAGGGAATTCACCAAGGCATCATTTGCCTGTGTAGCCCCTGGGTCCCTGAGCCAGGTCCTCCCCAGTGGAGGACAAGAGAGGCCGAAGGCTGTAACGCTGCCACCCTCTCCTGCTCGCCTTGTTGCCATCATCCCAAATCGGTCATGGGGATGCTTGTATTTGTTTATTTTATCCCTAGCATTGCTAAACAAAAAGTGCCAGCCCTGGCACAACCAAAGAGACTTCAAAGGGCTGGGGCAGATGGGGCTGGTGGTCGACTTTGGTACCCAGTGGCAAATCTGCCACCGATAGCCAGGACGTTCTCCAGCATCCCTCCCCGGTGAAGGGACACACAGAAGAGGCAGAGCCAGGCAGACCCATGGACTCCCCTCACGGTGGGTTTCCTTCCTTTTCATCTTTTGCCCCCTGGCAAGGGCAAAGCTGATGGGTCTTTCGCACCGGAGATGGTGCGCAAGCTGCCGTGAGACGTTATTTACAGCTCGTGAGATAATTAACATCTGGAGAGGGAGTCTCATCTCCTGCCATCTGTCACTTGTAATGAAGCTTCGGAGGATGTGGGTGAGCGACGCGGCCAGGCAGTACCTGCCCAGCCCGGTGCTTCGGTCCCTGCTGGCCCAGAGCTGTGTGCTGGAGCAGGGCTTTGCATCGGAGGAAGGACAACAGCGATGATGCCCACTGTCCCACCGCTGACCCAGCCCGACTGACCACAGGAGGCAGGTGAGAACAAACTCCAGCTCTGGGGATGGAGTTTCCCATTTTCCTATAATTGGGAACATATGAGATACTTGCAGAGATGCTGGGAGCTCTGTTAGCTTCTGGAACATGATGGCTGGTGATGCAAAACCTGCAGGAACCCGCTTGGAGCAGGGTGTGGGAAGAGTTAGCTTCAAGGAAGGGAAAGGAATGGGCAGGGGAGATGTTTCCTTCTTTCCAGCTGCTGTGGTTTGGATGGGGCAGATTTCCATGTTTTTACTGGATAATTGTCATGTACATAATGGAAAAGGCGACTGCCCATTTGGATAGTGCGAGAGGAAATGGGAAACACTGACGTCCCTCTTTGTGCCCTGCTCTCGCGGAGCGCCAGCAGACAGCCCTCCACGCACACGTCCCAAAGGCATAAACACGCCACAAACGCTCCTCTAACCCTGTGCAAAAATAGTGCATTACAAACGATCCTGCCACTTCCAGGCAGGAGGCAAAACAGTTTGGAAGAAATCACTAACAACCCTTGGAAAAAAAAAAAATAATAATAACAATAAGAAAAAGCCCAAGAAAAAGCAAACGAAGGCACAAAATCTCCAAGGAACCTGGGCAGTGCTGGATCCTCTGCACACTGCAGATCTATACTGTCTGTATTAAAAGCGAAAACAGAACAGCAGAAAAGCCCTACATCAATGCCGCATTCGGGTGGAGATTTTTAAATGCACAACAGGCCAAGTTACAGCTCCCAGAGCAGCCATAACTCAGCCTGCTTGGACATGTGTAGCATTTAGTTTGGCTGCACATGCTGCTGACTGTAACGACTCCAGGCTGGATCCTGCATTCCCGTTGCATCGCCCTGTCCCCGGGCGAGCCTGGCTCCCAGTGCGGCACCGCTCGGTGCCTCTGCGCCAAAACCCCCGCGAGCCCGTCCCTGTGCATGGGGGCTGCTTGTTATGCTGGGAGATGCTGTGGTTTTGACGGGTGGCATGGCCATGGTGGGGACATGCAGGGTGTGGACAGGTGGCTTGGTGTAACGTTATCCATCTGCCTGGATTTATTGAGGGAAGGAGGGGAGGGATGTGATCGGGATCACCGCCAGCCACTGATTTGGTGGCTGGTTGGTGAAGCCAACCTTCTAGGGATGGATGAAGGCTGGTAGACAAAGCCTGGCGTGGTGTGACCTGCAGGATGCTGGGCTGCCCCCGCTTGGCATGGCCTGCCCCATGCTGCAGGTTGAAGGCTGGAGGATTTGGTGGACCATCAGCATCCGTCACCAGAAGGCTCCCCAGAACAGCCCATTCCTCCCCGTTTTCCACACTGACCCTCTCAGCTGGCAGATACTGTGCATGGGATGGAGTGGGGTGGAAACTTCAGTGCCAGAGGTGCCAAGCGCAGCACAGAGAGAGAAACTCAACCAGGGCACAGGAAAAGGGAGCCGAGGGAGCCTCCTCCAGGAAAGCCCCAAGCCCCTTTGGGGAGCCATCGGCACAGCCTGGCCCTCTAGGAAGTGTAGGGATCTTTCCCTGCGACCGAGGGAGAAACACTTGGAATAAGAGAACGGGGGGAATTCCAGCAAATATTCCAGGTGAAGGAGAAGATTACAGGCATGCAGGGCAGATCCGTCAGTTTAATTTCAGTTTCATTTTGATGCCTAAAAAAGTGAGTCAACCCAAATCCTGAAGCAAAACACAACAGAACCACAAGGAAAAGTCTTTTTTCTTTCCCTAACCTTTTACCCCTTTCGTGTTTTGGCTGAAATGCTTTGGCAGTTTCACAAGTTTTGGTCACCTCAAGCAAAACAGACATTTGGCAAATGAACTTCCCAGGCATTTTTTTTTCTGCTGTGGGAGCCACAGATGCCTGAAAGAGGCAGCATAACGTCGAGCTCAGGACTCCTCAGGATGTGATGGGCTGATGGAGATGGACGATCCGTGGTGTGCCTCTGGCCACACACTATTTTAACCAGCCAACACTCACCAGCAAACCCCCCCATTTCAGAGCAAACTGCAAAAAACCTAGTCCAGAGCCAGCGATGGACTTGTTTAACTGAACTTAATGTTTTAGTTCCAGCACAGTCTGGAGCCAGGCCAAGACACGGAGCTGACACGGCCTCAGGAGCGCTGACGGATGCTCTCCAGCTGTCGGAGAAGTGTGAGATATTCAGCCTCACCCTCTGGGATTTCGCCGCCGCCTCCAGCCCCGTGGGTAGGAGCTAGCACTCTTTTCTGGGTGGCGGGACAAGGGTCTGAGCGATGGGCTAAGATGGTCAGGTCCTTTGAGTGGTGGAAAAATGCATTTCTACCACCAGGGCAGTAAGAGATGCTCAGAAACCAAACAAGTCTGTGCCTGATTCCCTGCCTCTGCCTGGGGTGAGGCACCAGTGACGGGCACAGCTCACTGGGACGGAGCTGGTGGCAACGGGGAAGCCAGAGACACCCATGTGCGGGATGTGACAGCATCGTCTCCATCCCTACTGCTACGTCCAGCTCCTGCATCACTGACAGTACAGGAAGGCATCATGCACATTGCACCAGAAAACAGGAAAAACAAGAAAATGCCAATCTAGAGCAAAAATGCTCCCCAGGCAAAGCATGCCACAGACAGCAACCCACTAACCCCATTGCTTAATGCCATCCTGGAAGGTGCCGAGTGGGGAGAAGGACCAGGGTACCAACATCCCCTGGTGCAGCCGAGCCCTGCCCAGTTTGGTTGAACACAGACCCCCACAGAAATCTCAACCAGAACTGGTACCCACCAGACCAGCCCTACTAAAAGCAACAGCAGATGCTAAAATGCTGCAAAAATATGTTCAGAGCCAGGATGTTGTCACCAGTCCCTGCAGCTTTGGTCCCCACGGGGATGGAAGGAGGGGACAGGATTGAAAGCTCCCATCTTCTAAGTGCTGCCTGGGGCTGACCCGTCCTTGTGGCAACATCACCCGGTTCCCCGCAGCCCCGATGGGTGCGGGCGGGAAGGAGAGGGGCCAGGGGCCCTCCTGGGCTGTGCTCAGCCCTGTGCAGCCACCTGGGGCTGGCCGGGTCCCTGCGCAGTGCGAGCGCTGCCGGCTGCAGCCCCAATGGCTGTGGGAGAAAAAAAAAAAATACATCTTCCGCGTTGCCACGGCAACGAGCAGCTCCTGCCTGCCTCAAACTTCAGAGCCCACCCAGAAGATGCTTTCCTCACCTCCGCTTCCCCGCTGCCTGCATGGGTTTCTCCTCCCTGGTGCCTGGCAGAGGCTGGGAGCCCACAGACAACCTGCAGCCCCAAAACCCCACTTCTCACGAGGCACCTCAAAGCCTGCCCGCACCTGGCTTTGCTCCACGGATGCGGGTGCTGTGCATCCTGGCGCACCCCAAGCAGCCTGCAGCATCCCCTGGCTGGGATGCGGCCACTCCAGTGGGAACCCTTTCTGGTCCCCAAACTTCTGCATGCTCTGAGGATGGCAGGCAGCCCCAGGTCTGCAGGTCTGCACTGCCCCTCAGGCAGAGCCTGTGAAAATTTCCACTTAAGCAACCAGCAGCACAACAGGGGAAGGGATTCAGAGCCTGGCTCTGCCAGGAGAGAATCTGGGTTTTTAATTATTTATGCTTCACCTCTGTGCTATGGTGATGAGAGACCGAGCAGACAGACAGCGAAGAGAGGGCTGCAGCCTGTTTCCCCAGACAAGCCATTTATACGATTCAGGTGAGCTGGAGGGCTACAGACCCCTGCCCAAATCCTGCCCCGCACCTCTCCCCTTTGGGGAAGTGCCTGGTGGGGCACTCACGGGAGCTCTGTGTGAGCGCTGGGAGAGAATTAGGAGGTTGGTAAGAGCAGATGCTGTTTGGGAATCCCAGCTTGGAGCCAAGGGTGGGCAAAAGGAGCTGATCCAGGAGCAGGTGCCCTCCTGGAGGCAGGGATGAAGGTGATGAAGAGGAAGAATGGTTCAGCTGCTCTTTATGGAGGTGGAGGGTCTGAAGAGCTGGATACCATCACTGACCCAACCCCGCTTGGGTTTGCCACCTCCGACCAGTTTCGCTTCGAGGCTGGATGCCAGATGTGCTCCAGCTGAGCAGAATTAATCCAGCAAAGCCACACAGCTTGTGCTTCATGGGAGGGCAACGGTCCTGTGCTCCTGCAGCCTTTGCCCCTGTCCATCTCCCATGTGCGCTGCTCCCGATGCCGAGCCTGGGGAACCAGCGGTCCCCAAATACTGTGCCATGTCCCTGGGGCTGATGCACGGGGGGGGAACGAGGTAGATTTGGGCTGTGGTTGCAGGAAGGATTGCGTCGAGGAAAGGGGCAGAGGAGGTGGGATGGAAGCGAAGCCAGAACCGGGGCAGAGAGCGGGGCATGGCTGTGTCAATGCTGTGAGGGGATTTTAGGGTGCTCAGCACCCTGAAGAATTGGGACCTTTCTTAGTCACAACTTTAAAGGGATAATCGGTTGGATCCATGGGTTAAATCCCCCTGGGATTTTCAGGGGGGAAATTCGCTTAGCAGGGTATGTGGTCAAATCCTTTAATTTCCTGGATTAGGAAGCCGGGACAGCTTGTCATTTGTCCTGCGTGGAGGAGGTGACAGAAACCTCATTGCTTGAGGCTTCCCAAACTGACTGGAAGAGCACCGAGGGACCAGGAGCCCCCAGCCCGGCCGCAGCACTCCCCCCGGCGGTGCCGGTCCCCCTGGTGTTAGCATCTCTGAGTCTCTGGCTGCGGGGGGGAGTGATGCTCAAGAACACCAACATGGGAAACATTCAATATTTTTGCCCAGCTCTGCATTTTCATCTCAGTTGTGCTCCTGATATTGCTTTTGCCTCTCTCCAGAGAGGAAAGGGGACTGGGGGTGGGGGGAGGACAGGAGCATGGAGATTTTGGGGTTGTTGCTGCAGGGAAGGAGGTGGGTGGGAGGCTGGGGTGGGAGCAGTGCAGCCGGCAGGAACGCATGCCAGGGAACTGAAAACGGGAGCTGGGAGAGGAAAAAAGCAAGCAGGCCTCTCTCGCGAGATGCAAAAGCAGCACCGGGGCTTGCTGCAGCGCAGGGACCCCGGACCTTCCCCTCGGTCCCCCTAAAAGCCTGGGTGCACAGCACCACCGGGGTGATGGGGTGGGACGTGGTGGGATGCCACATCAGCACCCCGGGCTTGGGCCCAGCTGCAGGCCTTCATGTGCCCCGCCAGCCACCGGGGGTGAGGATGAGGAGGGAGGAAGGTGAGGGGGCTGTGAGCCAGGCAGCTGCGCAGGCTGGGGGAGGATTCCTCCCTTCCCTCCTGAACATCGCGGAGAAAAGCAACGCTGCAGTTTCTGCTCGTTGAATAGGCAAAGCAGCAGAAAGGAAAAGCAGGGGATGGGTTTTTTGTTGTCATTGGCTTTTTCTTTTTTTTCTCCCTCTTATGATGGGCTGATCCACCTGAAACTATGGGGCAACAGCACCCCGCTCCCCTCCCGTCGGCCTCAGCATGAAGAAGAGGCCTCACCATCCTCCTCTTCACCTCCTTCCCTCAGCCCGCGCAGCCCGGGCAGGCAGTGACCTCCTGCCTGCCCCACGTTACTGGGGGACCCAGCACGGATGGGGAGGCTGAAACCACCCTGCACAGGGCTGATTCTGCCCCGGCGCTCAGCCCAGGCGCTAAGCTGGTAAAAGTCTTGGATTAGAAACCAGGCAGATGATCCGGGCTGCGATGGGCTGCTGCGCCTGCAGGAGGAGGAGGACGACGAGGTGGAGGAGGAGAATGACGAGGTGGAGGAGGAAGAGGAAGATGAGGAGGAGGCAGCCACCAATTCTGCCCCCCACAGCTGCCCCCCACCTCCCACCCCGCTCCTCTGTCTTGGCCCTTTTTCATCTGGTCCCACTGCAAAGGCACCAGCACATCCAGCTCCCCCATCCTGGGGCGTTTCCTTCCTCCCGCATCCCCCAAGCCCCAGTCCTGCTCCACCCCAAGGCTAACGCAGCCCCTCCAGCTGCGCTTTGCTGGGATCGCAGCTGACCCAGCGGGATCTTCGTCACCACTCTGCCCGAGTTATTTCATCGCCACCTAGCAATGCTGGAAATGATTAAACAAACGCACGTCGCACACCTGGACTATGGACTTGGGGTGCTTCCCCACTCAGCTCAGCGTGTGGGGCAGGCGGTGGGAACTGGGAAGATGGGAGCGGTGGTTGTGGCTGCAGGATGGGAGAACAGTGAACAAGAGCGGCTAAAAACCCACAGCACACTGCTCTGCTGCAAACTCAGAAGGACCCTGCTGAGGTTTTTTTAAGCGGGATTACTCTGCAGAGCACTGCTCGCCCAACAGGCACCTCACTTTCCATCCTGTCCATCTCCCCGTGCAGCATCCCTCCATCCAGGCAGCACGGTGGCAGCTGGGGACACACAGGGCTGGCCCTGCGTGAGCGTGCCGGCTAGTCCCGACTTCTGACACGGCCACAAAAGGGCTTAATGCCATAAGTCCTGTCTGAGCAGGAAGTTATTACGCTGGCATTGCAGGAGGACTTACTCAAACAGTCACGGTGCGCACAGCAGGGCCTGCAAGGGCTGGCAGTGGGTACGGACGTGATGCTCCGGGAAGCTGACCGGGGCTCCTCCGTTCCTCGAATGCCCTGGTCTTGAGGTGGAAATTGTGCTTGCCGTGAGTCAGAGGTACCTGTGTCATCCTGGCTGACAGCGGGAGGAATAGCAGCTGATCCTAATCGCTGCCGTGCTGCCTGACCCCTGCCAACAGGAGGGAGCCTGGGCACGGGCAGGAGGAGGTGGCACAAGGGGAACGCCGTGTGTGCTGCCGCAGCTCGGCTCAGCTCTCTGTCGGGTGGTGAAGCCCACTGGAGGCTGCCAGCCCCGTGCTCGCTCCTCTCTGCGTTACACAGGGGTTGTCTGGGGCGGAGGGAGGGCAGGAAGCAAAAAGCCAGCCTGCTGCAAAGGGAATTGCCCCTGCCTCAGCTGATCCCAGCCTCCGGAAGGTCACCTCTATCCACTCCCTCTGTGCTTTTCTCCCTGTCGCGCTGTCCTCAAGAAAAGGATGGGGAGCGTGGACAGGGGTGGAGGGTTCGTGCCATCCCAGTGGGTACCAGGCGATGCCATTGGTGACCCCGTCAGTCCCAAACGAATGGGCGGCGGTGATGCCCTCGCCCAGGCAGCCCCCTCCCACAGCTGTCCCCCATTTCGGCTGTCGGCTCGTCCCTACCATCCCGGCCAGAGGAAGGGGACACGCAACCCTCCGGGGGCCACAGTGTTCCCCTTAACCCACACCCCTTGTCCTCCCCCGGCTCCATCCGCAACAAAAGCCCAGCCGGCAGCACGGGGGGGGTGAGGGCGAGGCGGATGCGGGAGCCCCGCAGCCACCCCCCTGCGGCAGCAGGAAAGGCAGCAGAAACCCGAAATCAAACGCAGCGAAGTACAATCGCAAAGCTGCAGGCACAGGCCTGAGAGAGCATTAAGCAGCATTATTATGGCTCAGCGTACTGCCGGTAGTGACATTACCACAACTTAAAATGTTTGGGATCAGAACTGCAGAATCTATTCTTTTCTGTGGGTTTTGCCTGGGCTGCATTTCCATTTTCTGAAGAAAATACCTGCTTGGCTCGAACAACCTCCTGCACTTTGCTGTTCAGCTCTCCAGGGCTTTTCTCGCCTTCCTGCTCCCCATTGTGTGTCAGGCGCGGAGGGCTGCTGAGCCCTCACCGCAGCATCCTGAAGGAGCATCCATGCTGAGTCCAAACATCTTCCTGTACCCGGCCTTACTGCCAGGTTGTCTTTATTTGCTTCCTTTTCTTTCCCTTTTTTTTTTTCCTCCAGTTTCTCTTCCTGAAGTTGAATGACACCGTGCTAATTTGCTGCCCGATTCCTCCTGAGAATATTGAGCTTAATTATATTTTTCTCATCATTGGTGAATGGCTCGGCTATAATTATGCCTGGAAGTGAGTTACTTAGGACTAACCCGAGAGCAGCATCCCCTCCGGGGTGCTAGGGACCGGCAGCTCACAACAGGGCCCCACGATCCCTGTGCCAGAGCAGAGCTGAGCACTTGCCAAACGCCGCCCATCATGCCCATAGCACCCCAAACAGCCCTTCCTCTCGTGGCAAGTCCAGCCGCGACCTCCAAAACCCTGAACTGTGAGAGCAGAAGGGCCCATCGCCTTGCATTAAAACTTCTGAAGTCTACTGCAGAGAGCTGGGGTCAGTCCTGAGCTCCCCTTGATGCTGCACGGCCACGTGCACCCGTCCTTGGCCAGCAGCTGTGCCGAAAGCCAAGGCGCTTGTCCTGCCTGGATATTATGTTTTAGCTGACCGTGGTGCACCAGTGCCTATGGGCAATTTAGGTATCAGCATTATTGCTAATGAGATGGGATCTGGCATCTTCAGTGCACCCTTCCCCTTCCAGGTAGGCTCGTGCCTCACGAGATGGGGATAAAGCACCCCCCAGCACAAAGAGGATGCCCTGCACGTTCATTTTAAATAGGGTGAAAAAGGGCTTCCTCCCTCTCTACCTCTGAAAACCGATAGTTAATATCAACATTCGTTTTTCAGGCCTGATTTGTGGCTCTTCTCACCCATTGACTTTACAGGAACTATTTCAGCGAGCGGGAGATGTAAGAAGAAAGGAAATGTTCTTTCATTTTAATTGCACTGAAGAAAATTTAGGAGAATCATCTACCAAACCTAAAAACTATTCCTTAAATGAGCTTACTTTCTGTGTCACAGATAACATTTGTGCTTTGTTCAAACTAAAACAACTTTAAGAATCCAATTTACTTGTCTTCGGTACACTATGTTTTTAGCCTACTTTCCTCAGGAAATGGGGCTTACTTATGTGATTGTGCTGTTTATATATCTATATGCCATCACTCCCACACTAATAACTTTTGAACGTGTTGGCCAATTCCAACCAAATTTGACAGAGCAGTAGAGTTTTCAAAAATACTGAATTCTTACAAATTTAATGAAATACGTGGGTGGGCACATATTTTCCCCCACCAAGGGAAAGGCTGCACAGTGAACTCAGCCATATTATTAGACAGAAGAGAATACACACGCACATGCATACACGCATACAAGGACTGTTACAAAACCCCCAGCATATAATATCCAGTGGGATATTGCACCCGTGAGCCCCAAAGACACAGAAGCAAGCCTCAAGACTCCTCTGCCAATGCACCTACTGCCTGTTTTGTGCATTTATTTCAGCTTGGACGATGCAATTTGGTGTGGGCACTGCAGGGGAGTGTTTGTGCATTTAGAAGCTTTAAAATTAATCATATTAATTACATGAAAGCCTTTCTAGCTGGTCATAGGTTTGTAAAACCTTGCTGTCTTCTGCTTCTGCATGCTGGGACGCAGCCGAGAGACTGTCTGTGCAAAAACCCCTGCAGTGGGGAAGAGCTTGAACTGAAAGGTTGTGGGTTTCAGACACAGCAGCTCTCCCTGCTCTCCATCTCGAGGTCCTTGGGCCTCTCCTGTGTGCAGCCAAATTGCAAACACAAGAGAGTCTCCAAGACCTCGGGAATCCTGAATCCCACCTTCCCTGTGTCTCCAGCAAACCCTAAATCCTGCAGAGCTGCCTGAATGCAGCCGAATGGCTTGGCTCTGTGTTGCTAAGTTCTGGGGCTTCCACGTAAGCCATTAACACAGGCAGCAAAAATCCCGGGACGGGCGTCACCCGCGGATGCTAATCCAGCCCTAATGCACAGTGCATGTCGCATTGGAGTCTGTCCGTCCCCAGCTCGCCCAGCGAGGGCTGCGCTGCGCGGCAGAATCAATACAGGGCTTTTCAGCACAGCAGCAGCCCTCGTGCACCAGAGGCAATGTCTGTGCCATAAAAAGAGCAAATCCTGGTGTGGCTGCGCTTTCTTCCTTCCTCCTGTGTCTATTCCGGAGCAGGCAGGGTGAGACTGAGAGGAGGCGGTGGAGGGAGCAGGATGCAGAGGTCAGGTTGCTCACAAGCATCTGCTGGTGGCAGCAGCATAGGCTGAGAGCCCTCAGCGTGATGTGAAACTTGGGCTGCTTCTCTAGCGCTCAGGCTCTGCTGGAGTGTCCTCGAAGCAGCGCGCTCCCATTCATTTATTTCTTTGCATCTTCACCAATGATTGAAGGGGTCTGCTGGGTGCTCCCAAATCCCACAGCTTTTCTCCTTTCTCTTTGCACACACATGGTCGCGGGCTGCATCCTCCCCGGCTGCTACAGGGGGATGAGGTAGCTGTGCCCTGGCATTGCTATCGGATTTGATTTTTTTTTCCTTCTCCTCCTCTCTCATAATTAGAAGGTGGAACATTATATGCCAAGAGCTCATTAAAGCATTTTCAGCACGGGGGGGGCCACATCTCTTCCAGCTCCCGCTCCTGTGGCTTTCCAGGACCAGGACTGCCTGGGGACAGAGGCTGCTCAGGGTCTCAGACCCTGCATCCCACAGCAGACTAGAGCTCCTCATTTCCAGGGTTCAGACCATTTTATAGAGGTGTTTGCATCCCCAGATCACAAGGAAAGATCTGGTCTTTCCGTGGCTCTGCAGTCTGTTTCCTACCTGGCATTCTAGTGTTTTTTTTTTTTTTAAAGCTTTGACAACAGTTTGGTACAACATCAGCTAGAAAACATCATCAAGCTCAAATATGCTCCCAAAGCAGGCCTGGGAGCCTCATTCACATTGCAGATCAGTCATCAGCAGACATGCTGATAAAGATTTCAAGTGTGACTCTGAATACAAATGATCCAGACCCAACAATTAATCCAGCACAGGAGACTGAGGAGCTGCCTGAGTTTTTTCCCATCCCCAGTCCTTTTTCCCCAGCCTGGCTGCTACACGTAGCACTTGCTCAGAATGCAGGAAGAAAACACCTTGCTTTAAGAAACCATTCCCCAGAAGTGATGCAAAGGGCCCCGATCTCAGCAGAAGAGCCTTTCCTCTTCAGCTCACCTCTCTTCTGGTTGCTCAGTGCCGGTCACCAAGCTCCAGGCACATTTTGGGAGCCAGCTACACTGCACTTGGGTTGGACCCTATTTCAACCTAAATTAGACATTGGCCCATTTTTTTCCCCCTTCTGCTAGTTTTCAGCTGGATCTGGTCCCTACTCTGAATTGCTGAGCAGAGTATGGCAGCTTCTGCTGGCCCAGGGAGATAAGGTGGGGTAGTGGGGGCTTCCTGGGGCTTGTAGGGATTGTCTGGGCACCTTGACCTGCTCCTTTCCATCAGAGCCGCAGGGCAAACCCTCCCCAAGCATCAGCTGCAGCCAGCAATTTGGCTGCTTTTTCACCCAAAAACCTCTTTCAGGAACAGAAATGGCAGGGAATCCTCCCTGCACAAGCCAGCCTTGGGGTGATTTCTCTGGGCTATGTCAGACAGAGAAAATGGGAAAGAGCATTGCAGGAGCTCTTCTGCTAAGGGCACTGTCCTGCCTACTAAAGAGGCTAGGGAGCAACGGGGCAAACAACCCAGCACCTCCTAAGTGACAGCCGCGTGCACCACAGGGTGACCCAGAAGCGCAGTCCCACCACTCTGCAGCCACCCTCACGCACAGCCTCCAGCACACATGCTGCTCCGGGTGATCCTCCATTGCCTTGCCAGCTGTTTTGGGATGGTTGTGCATCCACAGCCTGCTTGAGGTGAGCAGGAGGGACGATTCAGCTCGGATCCACCCCATTTTGAGCAACACCCATGAGGTCCGGGCAAGCCCAGAGGCTTGGCTTTGCATGACTGCAGCCCCACAGCATGGTCCAGCTTGCACCAACCGTCAGCAGAAACCCACCACAACACCCACCTGCCTCCAGCAGCTTCCATAAAGCACCCCCTGAGCACCTATAGCACAAAGAGCCTCCCCACAAACCGCAGCCATCGGGGCCGAGATGCCACCTTACCTGGACGCCGCGATCTCCGCTTTCTGCTTGGCGATGGTGGCCGCCCGCTCGGCCGCCTCCACGGCCCGATCCACCTTCTCGCGGATCTTGCTGGCCCGCAGCGGGATGAGGTTCTTCCTCTTGCCGCTGACCAGGACGTTCTGCTTGTACTTGCCCTCCTCCTTGGTGCCGTCGGGGAAGGTCATGCAGCCGTAGCCGTGGCGCTTGTTGTTGGCCCACTCGCCCTCGTACTTCAGCCCGTCCGAGCGCTGGCTCACCCCGAAGCCCGACCGCTTGTCGTTCTTCCACTCGCCAACGTAGATCTCGGTGGTGGTGGCATCGATGTCGTCTTCGATGACGGAGAGCTCGGCCTCGCCTTCGCCCAGGCTGATGGTGGAGTTGATGTCGCTGGCGGTGGAGCTGACCGTGCTCATCCCGGCCTCGCTCCGGAAGGAGCTCTGCTTGCTCCGCTGGCTGGCCAAGGAGCTCTTGGACTCGGACTTACGGAGCTTGAGCCCGCTCAGCAGCGAGCGCCGGAAGATGCCCTTCTTCTTGCTCTTGAGGATCTCGGCGTCGCTGTGGGCCATGAGGACGAAGCCGCCCCGGGACACGGCGGGGCTGCCGGCCACCGCCGGCGAGGAGTCGGGGTGCAGCGCCGTGCCGTTGGTGTGCTCGCTGCGCAGGGAGTTGATGGACGTCCTCAGGGGTGACCTGATGACCGCAGCCATGCCGTAGGGAACACTCTGCCGGACGCCGTACCCCTGGCGCATCCCTCCGACCCACTGGCCCTGGTATGTCCCTGGGGAGAGGAGGCGAAAGCAAAGAGGGGTTTCATGGCGTGGCATCCTGCGGGTCAGCAGCAGCATCAACACCCCCCAAAACCCATTATTATCAGGAGCGTTTGGACTCCCAACAGCAAACTGCGGCTCCGGATCCCAACCCCATCTCCATGGCTGTAATGTCACGCTGCGGGAGGAAAAAAAAATATCTGGGTCGGAGGCGTGCACTTCAGCTGCAGCATGGAGATGTTAGGAACCAGCCAAGGCACCAGGGCACACAGAGCCTTCCCCCAGGGACTGCCCCTTAGATCCAGCCCCAATTTGGAAGGGAGATGGGAATTGTTACCCAGGAGCAGACTGCGATCCCGTCTGCTGCCAGCAGTGGTCAAAGTGGATGGTATACTACCATGCATTTATTTATATACATAGCAACTTTCATCCAGTGCGTAGCAGAAGGGAGCAGCTCTATAGAAATAAAGGCCTCATGGGGAGGTATCCATGTGGTTATTATCCTCAGAAACGTGCCCCTGCTTGAACTCCTACATTTGCGTGGGCACTTGCTGAGTTACTTAACCGGCAGTTAGCGGGCTGGGACACACGCAGCACCTCGCCGCTGCACTGGCGTGCCGAGGGCTGCGCCTGCCTGAGAGCCTCTGCGCTGGAAAATGGGCTGCAAGAAACCAACCCGGGTGGGAAAACACAACCCAAGCACAATTCTTGCCCTGCCTACGAAATGCATGGTGGTAATCTGCTCTCCCTCTGCTGCCTTCCTGCCCCGGGTTTATAATCCCTTCCCATCCTGAAGCACAGCAATTGGCACACTTTGTAATTTTATCCCGGTCAGTTGAACCGCAGAGCTTGTTTTTATTCTTAGGTCAGCTTAATCTTTTTGGGTCTGTCTGGCGATGCAGTGATGCACCGCCTGGCTAAGCCCTCGCCGGGTGGATTTACGAGCCCCAGGCAGGCTCCTTGCCCGGCTGGTGCTGCTGAGCCCAGCCCAGGGCAATGCTGGAGCAGGGTTGGGAGCAGCCAGCACTGCGCAGTATCAGGGCAAGGGAGTCTTAAATAGTCTTAAAATAATGAACCTCGTGTGAATCAGACCGAAACAGCCCTGATAAAAACAGCCCAGCAGATCACCTCCGGCTCAGCCTGATAGGGACTTTCCATCCCTGCTCTGCATGAGATGATCTTTGCCCTTAGCAATCAGCACCCATCAGATCCACCTGAGCCATCTCTTTTGGCAGCAAAAACATTGTTCCCTGAGACATCCCTGTCTTGCTGTGGTGATTTCCTTCTCGACACTTTCCAGCAGCCCAGTGGAAAGGATTAATAAAACGGGCAGTGCCGGCCAGCCCCATCACCAGCCCAGAGAAACCCAACTCCCGCTGCAAGGATCGATCCCAGCACTGGAGCAGGGGCTTCCTGCTGCTACCATTCCATTCCTCACCCTGGTCTTACCCCCAGGGCTCCCTTAGCAGGGATTGCTCACCGCTGCTTGCCTTTTCCATCAAAATGAGAATTTGCACTGTCCTTCTGTGGGTTTAAATGCATTTCACTCCCGGTTTATATATGGGGAAAGGCGGAAAGAGATTAAGGCTGTTGTTTTCCCCAGCACTGGCTGTGGTTCCCAATGCCCTGTGGGGGGGCTGGCCCCCAGGACGAGCACCCAGAGGCTCAGGCACCCATTCCTGGTGCTCTGATGCAAGTAACCCCCAGTGTTATCCCTCTGCACCCCCAAAAAATGCTGGTTCCAAGCAAAGACTGCCACAGAGAAGGGACACAGGGAGGCAGGGCCAGGTGGGCAGGATTTACCAAGGGTTTATAGGATTAGCGATGGGGAGGGAGGCAGAGCGCTGGGATTACAGCCGGCACCGGCAGGGCAGGGCGAAGAGCAGTGCTCGGCCACGGGGATAAGGACGCGGGACAGACAGCAGGACAGACAGCAGACAGCACAGAGGGGACCCCTGGCACGTCCTCTGGTTGGGTTTGAGCACGTGGGTAAGGGGACAGGGAGAAAAGGCCCTGCATGGGATCTGTCAGAGCCTGCCCTACCCAAGTCCTGGTCCCCTTTTCCTTGGTGAACCCCTCGCCCTGCTCCCCAGCCCCAGGCAGGTCTGGTGACCACCCCATCTCCTGGCAAACCCACAGCTGAAAAACCAGATCAAAAGGAGGCATCGTAGAGCAAGGAAGGCCCTGTGCTGGAAACCAGAGGCAGCGGCAAAGAGCAGAACAAAGCAGGCTCGGAGCGGGCATGACAGCGCGTCTCAGCTGGAGCAGAGGCGGCAAATTGGTCACAGCAGGTTCCAGCTGCAGCGAGTGCCTGCGCGTGTCTCCAGCAAGGCAGAGGTGCCTGGGAAGCTGTCAGCTTTGCACGGCCTTAAAATCTACTCCTAGAACTGCACGGCTGCCAGGAGCAATTGCTGCATCTGCTTGGCAAGGCTGATTTTTCCAAGCAGAAGATGCAAGGACTCGAGGAGAGCCATCCCATCCAGCCAGCCCATCCTGCTTCTCCGCTGCCAGTGCCACGGAGCAGCTCCCAGCAGAGCGTACCCAAGCCCCAGATTTGCTTCCATGGGTGTTGTAGCTCTCCTGAGCACCTCCTGGCTGGAGCCAGCAGCAAGGACAGCCTATGGGCATCACCTAGCAGGGCACAGCCACCTCCCCAGCGGCTTTCAGGACATCTGGCCACCTTCGTGTACACCACCAGATCAAGGTGTTTCCTTCCAAGGAGCTGAGTTCCTCCCTCCTCCCTCACCCAAGCAGCACTCCTTCCTTCACCTGACTTCATCACCTTTTAAACCCCTAAATATCCCAGGATCTGGCCACGAGTGCTGGAAGCACTCAGAGCCATCTGATCTGCATTGCTAAGCACCGTCACCTCCTCCCTTTGCACTGCTCAGCTTAACCTCTGCCCTCTCACATTTGCAGATATGTGCACAAAGCTTAATCTCGCAAGGAGCCAGGAGACTCTTTCTCCCTGCAGAGGAAACAGGATTTTATGGTTTTCCACTTTCCGTGCCGGGACGGACAGGCTATTGCTGTTTCAGAGCCAGGGAGCTGCAAAGTGAAATGGGACCAGAGGATGGGGCTGGGTGCAGCAGGACGAGCCCTTCTGATGCAGAAGGGACCCAGCCTGACCTGCTGAGGTGCTGAGCACCTCCATCCTCAAGGACTGCAGCACAAGTGTAGGGAGCAAAGTGTTTGCGACTTCCTATGCTAACACAACCGAAGCACCAGCCATTTCTGCTTTGTAGCTCTTTCCTTGCTATCAATACTTGCAAAATGCTTCCCAAAGCATTAATTGCATGAGATTAATGGGGTGATTACACAGGGGAAAGTGTTGCATCCTGCGGGCTGGGTGCAAGGCATGGATGAGAGCAGATGCACAACAGGAGAGCGTTGGGCAGCCAAGGCAAAACATCCCAGCTACCGCTGCCCTGCTGAAAAGAGGGACAGATGCTGCCCCGGGAGTGTGAATTTTGCCATTTACCATAATGGCAGCAAAATAATGGCCTGAGGGGATAAGCAGAGTGAGAGGCCAGGCTGTTTTACCCCAGGGAAGATTTCTTGACTCCCAGCGTAACCACTCCAGAAGGATTTGGCCAAGAACAAGGTGATGCCAAGAAAAGCGGGGATGTGGGCATGCATGTGCACATGTCCAGAGCAAAGGGGAGGGGAGGGAAGGGGATACCTGAGGCTGGGAGAAAATAGATAAAGTTATGCTGAACGATGGCTCAGCGAGAATATTCCTCTTCCAGAAAAAGCAGATGGAGCATGAGAATGGAAACGGGATTGCGGGAAAGATGAGAGAAGTCAGGAGGGGATGGAAATGTGGAGAGAAGTGGGCGATACCGTTGTTTGCCACTTCCACTCGTGGTTTTAAGCCTGTCTTTTTTGGGCTTGCTCCCCTTGGAGCAAGGCTGGGTTGTTTCCAAATGGCTTTTCAAGCTCCTGCAGGAATTTCCATTGCCCTCAGGACCATGCAGAGCCCCATCCTCAGCCAGAGCTGGCCAGGCCAAAAGCAGCAAGTGAAAAGTCACCGGCTCCAAAGCCCCATTCCTGAGTCTCGAGCAGCTTGTAAGTTTTTGAGAAATGACAAGCACCAAAGAGTAATCTAATTTGTTGCAGTTATTCAGCGCTTTCTCAGCATTTGGCTCAGGAAGTGAAAATCCATTCTGGGAAGAGCGCAGGGAGCCCGCAGGGCTGCTCCTCTTGTCCCCACCAGCCCTGACATCGGGGCTAGCCCCGCAGGAGGCTGGGGAAGGATTCGCGCCTTGCAGAAATGGGGACGTGAGCGGGACCCTGAGCAAAGCCTCTGCGTTCCCTGCTGGAAATGGGGATCTGCAGCGGTGTTCCAGCAGCTTAGCTGGGAATTGGGAAGACTAATTAGCTCCTATTTGCAAAGTGCTCTGGGAGGAGCTGAAGCACTGCAGACAGCAGGAAGAATGACGCGTCTCCATTCACTTCCTCATCTTTGCCAAGGAGTTTTGGGGGTTTTTGCTGGAGGAGGAGACCCGTACCTGTCTCCATCTCCTCTCCCAGGCATGGCCACTGCAGCAGGGCTCGCGTGGGTGCCCAAGGGCTGAGGATGCAGAGGGAGCTGCCAACGAGGTTTTTATGGAGGATGGGAAGCAGCAACCAACGCATGGCTTGGTCTTCCCACGCAGAGCACACCAGCCTGAAACCTCACTTCGTTAATGCCATTTCTCTCTGTACCTGGTACCTTTTGCAAGGTGACATAAGGGAGCCATGGAGAGGGAAAGGAGAGCTGAGACACCTAGAAAATGGCCCTTCTGGCCCAGATGGGGACAACCTACAACGCTGCGCCCAGCAGGTGATGGCGAGGAATGCCGTGGGGTGGAAAGCGCCTGGCTTTGCTGCTGGCTGCCCCGAGCCAAGGGGCTGCCTGCCACCCGTCCTGCCTACGGCGAGCTCATGAAGACCAACAACGACGCCCCGGGAGTCCAAATTTCAGACAAACAGGCAGCACGAGGGGCTTCCTTAGGGCGCACCGGAGCAACGGGGAGGTTTTGAAGGATGTGGGGGGTAAGATGGGCTGTCTGCAGCCCAGTAGCATGCATGGGGCTTCCTTGGATGAAGGGGGGAATCACCTACTTGAATAGAAACCTGGCCTGTCTCCAAAATGGTGTTAGAAGGGGACAGGACATCAGGACTTTTGGGGCTGGAACGGCTGAATTTTTGTTCCTCCCTCCCCCACACCCAAGGCGTTGGCATTTTGCAGGCTGCTGAGTCCTTTGGCTCCGCTCCAGGAAAATCATTAAGTACGAGCTTTAGGGATTGAAGCCTGCTCGCCAGCTTCTCCCAAACCGAGACCGCCAGCTCGGAGTCCTGCAGGATGGAGCCCGGGCAGGGGGAACGCACACGGGAGGTTTGTGCGGATCCGCCCTGCCTTGCTCTGCTTTGCTTTCCTGCACTGAGAAATTCCGGCGGTTACATACGATGTCGCAGAGCGCTTTAACGCCTATAGATACATATGTGTTATTATCACATCACCTCGGAAAAAGTCCAATGCTCAGACCTGACCCATCACTAAGACTGAGCTAAAAAATACAAATAGCCCACGGTTATGGGTCAATGCAAGGTACTTCCAGGTGAGCTAAAATAGGCAGCGATGTGGATGCAGCTGCCCAGGCTGTCACAGAACACGGAGCAGCAGGCTTCAGAAGGCAGGTGTCTCTGTAGCCTCTGTCCCTTGAAGCACGGCCAGCGCTGCTTGATGTGGTGACTGTGTCTAACAAAGGCAGCCATCCAAAACTCCCAGCTTGCTTTTGCGACTCAGCGAAATTCAGAAACGAGGTCTGAGTTGTCCGAAGCGCCCGTCTGCTGTTCATAACCCAGCAGAAGTAATTAGGCCTTGCAAATTGCTAGTTCATCTGCGAAGGATCCTTCCTAGGATGCTCACCTCCTCTCTTATCACTGAACTCCGCCACGTATTAATTAAAGATATCCGATGGCAATAATTAGGCCGATCTCTAATTATGACACAAGGAGCGGGTTTTACAATATCGCTTTCCAGCGATGCGATATTGGAAAGGGCTGGGAAGTTGGGTCTCGGGCAGGATTCACACAAGTTGTTCAAAAAGCAGGTTTAGCATCTCAGAAACATCTCTGCTGAAGAGAGGATGGGCGGGAGGAAAGAGGGCTGGAGGATGCCCTTCACCTGCTGCATTAATCCAGCCCCAGGACCGGGGGGTGCCGGTGGGGACACTCTCGCTGGCCGCCCCAGCTGACGTCCAGCACTCGGGGCCCCGCCAGCCACCAGCATTGCCTGCTATGAGGGGTGGGGATCGGGGACGGTGCATGTGTGCAACGCCTGCAAATTGCCTTCTGCCCAGCCCTGCCAGGGATCTCCATGCCTTGGCCATCACCAGGCCATGGTAAAAACATGGAGATGCTTCTGCTGTGGCAGCCTGGCTGCTTGTTTGCCAAAAATAAGCTCTGGTAAGCGCTCACACAGGGGAGGATATAAGGTATGGATTTTTGAGTATGCAAATATGATCTGCAGGCACAAACACGTGACAGATGTTAGTCATTGCTTAATGCGAGGCTGCATGCAGACATGCACGATGGGCACAGGGAGGTCTAGGCATCTGTGGAGGAAAGAGGGAAGGGATGAGGGATGAGGGATGAGGGAGAAGGGAAGGGAAAGGAAGGGAAGGGAAGGGAAGGGAAGGCAAGGCAAGGCAAGGCAAGGAAAGGCAAGGAAAGGACTAGAGCAGAACTTCCATGGGCTGCTTTGCTACAGCCGGGTAGCTGGGTAGCATTAAGGCTGTTGCTGGGGCTCAACAAATAACAAACCATGACGAGTACATGGCTTGTCTCAGCATGGTCAGCTTGTGCTTTTTAAGGTGCTGAGCATCTGGGCGTGGCAGGGACCCTGCACCTGGGGCAGCGAGCCAGCGGGGTGGCTGGGTTTGGGTAGTGCAGCCCAGGGGATCGCTCTGCAGCCAGGCAGATGGGCACAAACTGGCGCAGCCGCGGGGCAAGAGGAGGAGATGGATTTGTGCAGCCTCACACTGCAGCCAGGGACCTGCCTCCTCCTCGCTGGATGCAAATAACAGAGACAACTCTGGCTGAAATGCCACTGAACAGGACTGTTCAGCGGGTCCATGGGGAAAATCATCGGAAATCCAGACTGGCGTGGTGAGAATGCATTATCTGGGGATATGAGCCCCATCCAAAATGTGGGGAGCCCTTTATCTTCTCTCTGCCAAGAGGCCTGCCCCAAAGATCCTTTGCAAACAGCTTAGAGAGCAGCAGGATGAAGCTACTCCCTTCACAAACATTAATGTGCATCACAATATTGCAAAGCCTGATGATATCTGCACTTATGGATGGGAAACTGAGGCACGGAGGGAGATGGAGGATGATCTCCTCCAACAATACCAGGTGCGTGCCCCCTCCCATGGGCAGTAACTGGCTTTGTGCATTCTACAGCCGGGCAGGGGATGGGGCAAGGACCCGAAGCTGATGCCCTCCCTGTGCAGATGACACCAGCTGCAGGAATTAAGCCCTTTTCCACAAGCACTGCCCAGTGATGAATACGCGCCCTTATAACATTGAGCAGAAGCCACTCCAGCGAATCACACACAGAAATTCAGCTCGGCTTACATCTGCGAGAGGAGCATGCCCGCAGACTCGCGGCTGTATGTGGGCACGCCTGATGATGGAGCCGAGGCATTTCGGCTGTTTGCTCAGAGGGGGAAAAAACTCAATTTGCTCTCCAGTGTGTGCAGCAAAACGCAAGCCCGTTCCCAGTGCCCCCTCCCTCTCCTCTGGCATTATTTCTGAATCTCACGCTTCCCCGGCTCTGTTTGCGTCCGGTAGTAATTGCCCTTCCCAGCCAGCCCTGGGAGAAATGCTTCAAACCACTGTAACGACAGTCAAAGCTCGGCATCGCTAATTGTGATGGGGCTCAGAACGCCGCTCAGGCCAGCCGCCACTTTTGTTAAAGTGCCGGGCCCTGCAGTCAGGTGAAGCACAGCTCTAAAAGCGGGAAGAACCCAAAAAAGAAATTTCCAGTCGTCCCGGGAGCGCGGTCCTCAGCCCTAGAGCTGAGAACAAGCAAAGCAGCAGCACCGGGCGTCGGCTGTTGCAACCTGCATTAATTTTAAGGAGGCCTGAGCCAGGATGGCTATAGCAGGAGGGGTGGGAAACACATTACCATATCACTCAGCACCTTTATTATGGCTAATGTGCTCCTCTCACAAAGCAGAGTGAAATCGGGCTAATGCTTAGTCCGTTAATCCCCCGGCGCTCTAATCCTCCTCGCAAACTCTGTGATCTCACCCCATTTCGCAGCAGGGCTCACGGCAATGAGGGCTAATTCCTCGGTGTTCAGGATGGGTGCTCTGTGCCAGCACCAGGGTTTTGGGGGCCGCATCCCTGCCAGGTGTGGGAGATGCTGAGCAGCGCCCGGCCGAGCATCCCACGGATGGGAGTGATCCTGGACCGGGGGAAGAAGCTGCACATCACCCTGAAGCAGCTGGTTATCGGAAAAAGCTGCGGCTGTGCTAAACGCTGGACTGCTGTCGGGGTTTGGGGTGAAACACCAGCAAGCCCGCAGGGGTTCGGCAGCAGAATGTGCCCCAAAAATCCTGGAATGGTTCAACGACTTATCGCTGTGCAAGGCAGGGCACAACAAGGGTCCTCAGCATATCCCAGCCCTCCGGGCAGCCAGCGCTCGGTCTCTGCAGCACCAGAGCACGATTATAATCTTTTTTATTATTATTATTTCCTGTGAAAGAAAATGGCCAAGCCCATCTTCAGGCCAGGGAAACATCCTGCACACCCAAAGTGTTGCCCTGAGCAGGAAATCGTACCATTATTGTGATCATCTTTGTGCGAATATTTGCAAAGTTGGGGACCGTGCGCTTGCTGCTCACTCATTCATGAAAATTCATGATGCTCTGCTGTATGTTAGGAGCAAGTGGAACCTCTTCAGGGAATAATTCTGGGAAAGGAGCGACTGTTCTAAGGGAATGATCACGCATCAATTGCAACTTTTAAGTATTTTGATTCAAAGGCCAGAATCTGTGAGGAAAAGCCGATATTAAACCCCAAAATACAAACATTTTCCATTCAAGTGCTTTTTTCCCCCAACCTCCCCTTTGCCGTTAACAGCTAAACATGCTAATTGCATGTTAAACAACACATTGCAGCGGCAAACCAGTATCACCAGTCTCCTGTAACTCCTGCAAACCCCTGCAAAAAACCTTTCCTGGTCAGGATTTTAGGCAGTGCCACAGCCAGACCCAAAACAGGCAAAAAGCCACCGAATCTCACAAGACAGATCCCAAACCAGTGCTGTCCCCTGTGAGACCAGCACCAGCACCATCCTGCCCGGCTTCTACATGTTCAAGTCATGCCTGCAGTAATACAGATATCCGTCTACATCAGCGTTACCTGACTCAAGGCATTCAAAATCAATCAGGTTAATTTTAAAATCAAGGCTTTTTTAAACAGAAGGCATTTTTAGCTCTCGTCTGCTGGTTTCCAAGCCTGTAAGAATGACTTTTCTGCAATAGTCTGGGTGGAAACCTTGTTTCAAAAATGAAGCTGAAAATCTTGCAAAAATCACATGATTCCACAAGCTGGAGCTTCAAGGAAAAAATGTTCCGCTACAGGAGCAGATGTCACACAGCCACCAGGAGCCCCATGGGACAGCAAATCCGCTCCCTCTTAGCACGTGCAAATATCCCGCGATTTGCTTTAAAAGCCGCGAGGAACCCCAACGCAACCCACCCCGCATCCCCACAGCGCCGGCATGCCCTGCTTCTGCATCCTGGTGCCAACGTCCAGCAGGGCCAGGAGAGCTCAGCTTTTCCCCAGATGAGCCCAGCGACAAAGCCCCAGCCCCAGCAAAGCTCCCGCCGACCTCACTGCTGCAGGATGAGGCCCTAAACCACCACAGAGCAAATGGTCCTCGCGTTTTCCCTGCCCTTTGGCTCGCGTCGAGCCCTCTTGCTAACAGGAGAGGAAAATGTTTCCCAGCCAGCCTGAGGTACTCGGATGGAGAACTTTCCATATCGTTCCTATAGGGCGATCTGAATGAAAAAGGCACTGAGTATTTATATGGCTGGCATCAGTTATCAGAGATAATGAATATGGATTTGTGAAAGGATATTAAAATTGTGCTTCAGGACTTAAGGCAGTCCCCATTAGCGGTCAGGCAGAGATGTAAGGGGGGCAAATTGCCCCCCAAGGCGGGGGTCCCACGTTGTCCCCTAGGGCACCACATGCCAGACAAAATACCAGCATGGATGGAGCAGGGGACTAAGCCCATCTGGCAATTTTTATGTCCTGTACTTTTCCCTGGGGTCATAATCCTTCTTCTTCTGTCCTGAGCTGTACCTGAAACTAAGCAGCATGTTCCAGTGAGATAAGTAATTAACATGAGTTCATATCATTTATTTTTAATGAAGCAAGTCAGAATCTTCATTTAGTATTTCGATTCATTTTTCTATGTTCAGCGTGTCCTGATGTTTCAGTCATTGCTGTCCTATTGTCACTGCTGCATTGCAAGCATCCTCTGTACCAAATGTAGATGGCAGGATGCTTTATAAACAAAGTGCACAGCTTTTCCTTAATTACCAAGTTCTTAGGGGGGCCATTAGGACCAGCTAGGTCTGGCTGGCTTCTGCAGGAACCTGGAGGATCGAGGACCAGGGCACATTTGTATTTGCCTGTTGCCACCCACTATTTGAAGTGCATCAACAATTCACTCCCAGCAGCAAAATAACACGAGAGCTGATACTTCTAAGGTAATTCTGACATCCATGCCACAAATAGATCCCACGGAAACGTGTCCTCGCCAGTTGGTTCCCTGCAGCTGTAGAGAAACCTGTGACAAACCCCGGTACGGGCAGTGGTGGCTCATCCAAAATGACCTCTGGGCTAAGACAAGGGGGCTGCGTCCCCTTCCTGGACAGGCAGGTGCCCCCGCAGCATCCCTGGTCCGCCCCCCCCCCGAGCAGCCCTTTATGCCGCCTGCTTTTGCAGAAGAACTCACATTTTCATCCCAACAACCCCTGGAGATGTCACCAGTGCCACTGCGGGGGGACGGGGGACGGGACGTGGGGCACGGAGCCGGCGTGGCTCCCTCCCAGCTGCTCCCCCTGCACTGCACCGCTCCCCTCTCCCCACCGTTTGCAAAGCACAAAAATTTGCCAGCCCGGGCCAAGAAAACCCACTTGCCTACTCACACGGTGCTAACAATGAAAACACTAATTATATTTCACTCACCTATCAAAGGGATGATTCATTTAGGTGAGTGGGCACGGAGGGTTACACAAGATGAACGCCGAGGTGCGATGCCCGTCCCTTTGGGGTGGCCCTCCCGAAAAGTGACGCTGCATGGAGCCCACGGGATGGGCTGGGGGTGACAGCAGAAGGGACACGGCACAGCCCCGATGAACCATGGACACTCCAGGCTGGGGATCTGTTCCCCAAGGGCTGGGGGGACCCCGGGGGGGCTGCTCCTGTTCTCGGATGCCAGGTGCTCACCTGGGGTGGGCTGGGAGGGGACAACAGCTTCGTCAGGGCTGGAACAGGTGAAAGCAGGTTTGGGGCTTCCTCCTCACCCTCGGCCCCCTCTCAGCCACCCCACCACCACCATTGCAGCAGCTAAACCCACACCTGACGCACAGCCCGCGGCTTTCTAAGGGATTTCCATGGCAAGCCTGTGGATAACAATCAAACCGTGACTTCAAGATTCCTCTCGCTTCTCCCCAGGGTAAAATCACTGAGTGTTTTCGAAGTGTCCATGGAGTTACAGACAGGTATCACGAGGCAGGAACCAGCTGAGGTGTCTCCTGGTCTCCAGACCTGCTTGGAGAGAGTCTCCAGTGGGAGGTCTCCAAACCTTGGCTCCAGGGGGTTCCCCACCACCAGCTCCAGCAAGGGCGATGCAGCGGCCCCAGCAGCCCCTTTTGCCCGTACCAAGGGACCTGTGCTGCCACCAGCCTGCAGCCGGGCTGAATCTGGCCCTGCAAACGAGCATTGCAACTCCAGCATCTGACCGAAGCAGTCCTCAGAAGCCTGTTCTTTGGAATATCAGCATGCTACTGGATGGGGCAGGGGGTGTTGGGCATTTTTTGGCAGAAGGATGAGGATGCACGGATGGGAAAGGATGGTGCACGCGTGTGCCACAGGTGCACAGACGTAGGTCAGGCGTGCAGCGATGCCAGGGAGATTTGGCACAAGGTTGGCTCCCAAAGGAAACAGAGAGGCTGTATTTGCTTGTTTGTGCCCCCTGCACTATGTTCGCATCGATGGGCATGCAGGTGCACGGCCGGGGGAAGGTGGCTCGCATTTGCCCAGCGCAGGCACGGGTCGGAGAACTCTGGTGGCGGGCTCTGGGCAGAGCACGCGTGCACGGGTCCGCGCGCAGAGGGGTGAAGCGGCGTCGCGGCGTGGGGAGGAGAGGCGTGCGTGCGCGGCGATGAGTGTGTCGGCGTGGGAGGTGTGAGCTCTGCAAGCTGCGTGCGGGGGCAGCGTGTGTGCGGGCGCCAGCGCCCGGCGTGGGGGGGGCGGCGCCTGGGGCTGCGAGCGGAGCCAGGGTGCCGGGGGGGAGATTGGGGGGAGTATCGCTTGCCATACCCAAGCCAAACGCATTGACGTGTGTGCAAGATATTGCTTCTCCAGCAGCGCTGGCAACAGCTGGTGGAGTTTCGGGATTGGCCCTTACCCACTGTCATGCAAGGAAATGGCAAAATTGGAGTGAAAACCACAAATTCCACGGCATCTTGGTTCCTAAGCCTTGCTGTGCTTTTAGGGACCCATCCCCTAGCCCTGGTTGATGTGCTAAAAAAGAGAAATAAATGCAAGGGATGAATATTTATCTGTGGGTGGCAAGTGACAGATGCTGGGGCGAGGATTCTAGGATACTTCAGTTTGATGGAAGTAATAACTTGAATAGATTAATGAGAAACATCCTTCCCAAGAGTTGCCTCCTCTGTACAATAGCTACGCAGTCGCCCTTGCTGCACACATCGGCTTCTTGTACCCAAATGCACAAAGTTCATCAAGCTTCGGTGTCCGAAAGGCTGGAGATGCCCAGCTCTGGCGTTTTCCACCCACACTGGAGATGCACAACTGGGAAAGGCTCCCTGGCTACTTGCAACCGAGTTCATGGAAGTGCATCCTCGGCCAGGCCCCACGGTGACTGCCGGCATGAAACTGGGGAGCGCGGGTATCGGGGCGAGCAGGAGCCCAGCCGGGGCACGCAGCAGCCATCCCTGGCCCCAGCAGCCTGGCCACAAGCACCACGGCTGCAGACTGCCCCAGCACAGCCATCCCCTCATCCTACCGTGGTTTGCAGAGTCCCCGGGGGACAGCATTTTGCTACAGACCTCTCCTCCTACTGCCCTTACGCCTCCTCCTAAAACGACAGGCGCGCACCAGGGATTTTCGGTCCCAAACGCCGAGAAGCCAGCCTGGCCTGACAAGATGGAAGAAGAAGCTCTTTGCTTCTGGTAGCTTCTCAGAAACTGCCAATGGCTCGTTCACCCCAGCCTGGGGATGCTCCCAAATCGCCGCCGTGCTGCGGCCGACTGGGAGCAGGCAGGGCTGAGCCCTGGGGGGGCAGAGCGCGCACGGTGATGGGGCCAGCCCACAACACCCAGCCCTCGGAGACCCGTGGCTCACGCAGCTCCTGCCCGCCTTCCTGCACCCATCCCCGGCAGGGCCGGGGTGCCGGCGGGGGCGCAGAGAGGCGGCACCCGAGTTCAGAGCACGCAGAGAATCCCCCACATCCCCTCCTGACCCTGCCGAATGCGAGAGACCGTGATTATTCTCCAAGCAAGCTTTATTCCCAGCCAAAGGGCTGCCAGCAAACACAAACCCAACAGATCCCAGCTAAGAGCCCAGCATTATTCAAGGCATCTGAAACAAAAGGTTGCAGCTCTATTTTCCTTTAGGAGAAGGCCACTGGTACAAAATTATCTTTAAAAATAAAGAGATCATTCCTCCTCTCCCCCAGAGAGCACAAAAGAGCAGCTGCAGGTACCATTTAATCTTGCCTCCCTGCATAAGCACAAAGCAGCAAACTGGGTTTTCTAGAGAAAGCTCTTGCAGCACCTTTCAGGAAGGCTGCGATGGAGCTCATCAACACTGCAATTTCCTGAATGTAGCCGTCCTGGAAAATGGTAACGCCTAAAAAAAAAAAGGAGCCTGCTTTAGATGAACACGTTCACCAGCAAAACAATGGGGCAGCACTGCTGAAAGCCCCGGGCTGCCGGCAGGTAGGCCTGGCTCGTATTATGGTGGCAATTCAGATGGAAGTAGCCACAAAACATTAGAGAGGATGATACAGCCACTTACGGCAGAGCACCAGCTGTTTTTCCTAGTTTGGCCTTAAAGCTTGTTAGTCCAGCAATTTTTGATCACTCCAATTGGGTTTTCTTGTTTTTTATTTAATCCTAGCTTCCCCTCAACATCTCGTTAAGCCGTGTTGACGGCAGAGAATAGCTTTTGTGATCCTTCTGAGCCCCTACGCTAAGCATTAAGCCATAAACTAGGAATGTAAGACTCTTGTCTGAATTAAAGTCTTTTGCCTGGTACTATTTATTAAGTGTGGGTCTGCGTTTGGAGGGGCTGCAAGGCAGGGCGTGCGTGCAAAGACCTCGACCCATCACTGACAGCATTTGCAGCACCAGAGCTGCGGGGATCTGCCCCAGATCCCCTCTGCCCTGGTTCGCTTCATCCACTCCATGCCAATCCTACAGGTTACAGTGGTGCAGTCATAACTGCGAATCCCATGTGCAACTCGGGCTGTCTCCCATCAGCTCGGCCCACCCCGTCCTCCCACCCTGTGGGCGAGGGCTGGGCGTCCCCCCTACCCAAACACCAGCGCCCCGTCCCTGCCCCGAAAAAGCCTTGCCAAATGCAGGGGGAGAGGGCCTGGTGCTCAGAGACCCGCTGAACATATGGGGCTACCTGTGGCAAAGAGCTGGGTTGACGCCACGCTGGGCTGGTTCCTTATCTCCTGGGGGCGCGAGCATCCCCCGCTCCAAGCGAGCAGGTTGCAAACTCCCAGACTCCAGCCCAAGCACGGGGGCCGGTACCCACACATCGCATCCCGCCCCGGCTTGGAAGGTACCGATGCATCACCTACCTCCATCCGAGTAGGTCTCTGTCCCGTAGCCATCCTGTAATCCATTGCTCCAGGTGCCTTCGTACTTGGCCCCGTTTCCAGTGCATTCTCGGACCCCGTACCGTCCCTTAAATCCATGGGTCCACTCGCCTTTGTACACCCACTTCCCCTTGCTCTCCATGCCAATGCCATGGCGCTTGCCCTGCGCCCAGGTGCCCTGGTAAGTGTTGCCGCTGGGCCAAGTGTAGACCCCCAGCACCTCAAAGCCGTGACTCCAGGAGCCCGAATATTCACCTTGACCCTTCGGGCCGGTACAGATTCCGTGGCCATGAGCCTTTCCGTCCTCCCAGCCTCCACAGTACGACCCTCCATCGTCAAAATTAAACCTTCCCCCACTGGACATGCATGTAATTCGGTTTGCAAATCCCCCAAAAGGTGAAAAAAAAAAATGCAGGAAATAAAACGGGAACGATGACTTGGAAAAAAAAAATCAAATCAAATCAGACTCGATCGAAATCATGCACCAGATCCAGGCAGCTGCTTAAGCCAGTTCCTTGTGATTATTCATTCTCTGGGAGTATGTTCAGGATCAGTTCTCTCTTCCCCTGCTGTGGAAACAGTATCATTAAAAAAAAAAAAAAAATAGCAGCAAGAACAGCAGCAGCTATTGGGTTTTGGTGCAAACGACTCCACCTAAAAACCATCCACGGCAGGGAACGGGGGTGGGGGGGGGAAGGAG
>VXAA01004763.1:190576-212119 GCA_013399115.1 Anseranas semipalmata
CTGCTGCTGCTGCTGCTGCTGCTGCTGCTGCTGCCGCCGCTGCCGCGGTGGCTGCTCGCCCAGCCCAGCCCAGCCCAGCCCGCATGCCGGCCCCCCGGGGGATGCGGGGTGCAGGGGGGCGAGGGTCTCCGCTCGCCCCGCGGCCTCCCCCCTCCTTCCCGCGGGGCTAAATCCTGCTTATTGACGGGCAGGGATCCTGGGCTCTCCGCTCTGCCTCATCTCCCGGCTCCGGGTGGATTTAAAGAGACAGCAACCGCGGCGCCCAAGCCTCCCGGCCCCCCGCGGGATGCTCCCGGGTTTTTATTTGTCTCGCGTGTTTCTCCGTCCCTCCCCACTCGCGGCCGAGACGCGAGGAGGGGCCCCGCTGGCCCGGCTGCGGGAGGAAGGGGCCGAGCGCTTGGCTGCGGGCGGGCTGGGTCCAGCACGCCGCAACCGCAACACAAATTATGAATTCATCATCGGCCGCGCTGCCGCTCGGCGCTTATGGAAGCGGTCCGGGCCTCGTCCCCTCCCTTCGGCATCCCACGAGGGTCCTTCGCGTTTGTCAGGAAGGTGCAAAGCAGCAGAAGGCCCTCGCCGGTCGCGTCCGCCGAGTTTTTTCCAGGCTTGCGGGAGATGCGGAGTCCTCGCCAGGCAGGCACCACGGCACGCCTCGTGCCTCCGGAGCACGCAGGGTCCTGGTCCCGCAGCGCACATGCTGCTTGCTAAGCGCGCCGCACGTTCGCAGCATTAGCGTGGCCGTGCGGCTCTGCGCGCGTGCATCTATCGGTGTGTTTGCATTAATACACGGGTGCGTTGATGCTCAAGTATTAAAGGGGGAGCTCTGTTTAACACAAATTAAAAAGATGCTCACAAGTGCCTATAAAGCAAAATCTGCGAGCTGCGTGAAAACGTGGTTCTTCTGGAAAATGTCCCCGCCTCCGGTAGCACCGCCAGATGCACCGGCTCGCGTTCGCATCCTGCCATCACCACCGCCGCTACTGGGTGCAGTTTTGAGCCAGGACTCGGCTTCGAGACCCAGCTGGGCAAGGAGGCCAAGGAGGCAGCGAGCCTCCAGCCCCCGCGATGGAACCCGCGGGATTTCAGCCCACACGAGTCCCCCGTCGCGAGGGCCGGTTCGGCACCTGCCTCCCTTGCCCACCCACTAGGACGTCTCAGGCTGCGGCTTCCCACGCGGGCTTTTTTCTGTCTCGAGGCGTTTTCTTGTCCGTCCCTTGAAGCACACAGCCACCCTCGTCTGGAGGAAAAGCTTCCTCTTTGCAAGAGCTGGAGGGAAGAGATGCGACCAGAGGGGGTGGAAATTCTCCCACTGAAGCCTTTTTTCAGTGGAAAATGTCTTTTCAAACGACACCGAGTCCTTCATGAATGCTGTAACTGTACTCTTTATGCATTGTGTGTTTGCTTTTTTTCCCCCAAAATCCCACGCTTCAGGTACTGCATTTTTTGGCAGCTGCAAACTCCCATTCTTTTTTTTTTTCCTGAAGGATAAAGACGCTGGGTGGAAACCTCCAAACTTTCCAAGAAAAACACTACCAATGAAGTTGCTTAAACGCATATAAATTTTTTGGCTGGGAAAAAAAGAAATTCCAGCTCCCTTCTGTTGTTTTCTCTGGGTTTGTTTGTTTGATTGATTGATTTTTACATGGTTATAGTAGTTTTACATGTTAATTGGCATGCTAATTAATAGCCAGCTATTCCTTCTGCGGGGTACAACAGGGTATAGAGACCAGAGGCTAATGCCTGTGCGCTCACACATGTGCTGTACATCCCTGACCAACGTGGGAGGCTGCTCCTAGTAAAATAGGTGTTTGAAGCACGAAGATGTTTAATGGCACCTGGTTAAAAAGCAATCACTAACAGCAGCCTGCTCAGGAAGCAGAGCGAGGAGTGACTGGAAGATTTGCTAGGGACAAGGGCCACTGCAGGGCTACCAGGATGCTTCATTTTTTTTAAAAAAAAAGCTTTATTTTAGGAACAGCACCTTCATGTCTGAAGCATGGGCAGTTTCTATGTTAAAAATGCAGCCACACGTTACTTCTGTCCATGAACGGATTCCGGTTTTGTGGCATGCCCATTGCATGTCCTGCTGCCCCATGGCTGGAGGGGGGGTGGCTGGAAATGGCCTTGGTTATTGAAGGGTTTGGGATGGGTTCAGGAGGCTCAGCAAATGGCCAACAGCCCTGCTGGCAGCCAACTGAAGAAGGAGACTCTGGGAATGCTGCGCGAAGGGTCTGGACGGGTGATTGCCGTGGTGATCGTGGTGGGGAGGCTGACCACGACACAGCCACGCTGCTGCCTCCGACCCTATCCCCCGAATACACCTGCTTTTCCCAGACTTTACCCAAAGGCCAGGAATTAGTTTAAAATAAAAACTCATACCCCATTATCTGTAGTCTTTAATGCCTGGGAGAGTCCTTTCCAGACCAGTTAATACCTCCTGGGTGCTGCCGACGTGCGGAGGCTAGGGGAGAGGAAATGCAAGGTTAGATTTCACACCAGCCCCAAACACCAGTGGGTTTCTCCCTCTCAAGATGCTCTGACCAGCGAGTGCCAGGTTTGTCTCCGCAGGTGCTGCACCGGGGGCCAGGCTGCCCTCAAGCAGCAGTGGGAATCCTCCAGTACCTCTGCTGAGCTCTGGAGACATCTCCCAGAAGGATATAGACAGTATTAAATAGGACTGCCAGGCTTTTTTAAATAATCTGGTGCATTTGTGGATGAGGGGAGTGATACAATGTTTGGGATAAAAGAATAAAGTTGAAAAAATACAATAAAAAGCAAATCAGCTTATGACAATGGCAGGCACCCATTAGATCGAGGAGCTGAGCGTGGATGGGAGGAGGACAAAATGGGCATCGGGAATGATGCAAAATGCAGAGAATAAAATTAGCGGCTGCAGCTCGTGGTGTGCCGTGTGGGCACAAGTGCTGGTGGGAAGGCACAGGTCTCCAGTGGGAGCTCAGGGAAGGATGGGGACACAGGCAGGCATCGGGGCACCATGAGGAGAGCCCAGTTCCCAACACAATCCCACACTGGAATAAAAAAAAAATTGGTTCAGAGAAACAAATGCATGGCATTGGGGAGACCCAGCCTTCTCAGGAAACCCAGCCGGGAAGTATGGTTATGCTGGAGAGAGAAAAACAGCTGCCCCAAAGCAAAGGGAGAGAGAGGATCAGCTGGAGGAATCCACGCTGCTGCCACATCCTCAGCATGCGAGTGGCTGGATGTGTCTCTGACAGTCCAGCTGCCCAGGAAAATATCGCCAGCATCCCAGGGAGGCAGGCAGTTCTTTCCGGGAATTTGATCCTGTGAAGCACAACCGAGGATGGGGAGAGGAGGAGGAGGGACAGCATGCTGGAGCCGCGAGGTGCGATTGGAAGGCTTCTCAACTCAGTGGGCCACCATCCACGGGGAGGGGATGTTTTTTGGCACTAGCAGCAGGGCTTCGCAGGACCTCACAAATTGCAGACGGCTCCTGGGGATGCCCGAACGCTGCTGAAGGGGAAGCACGTCAAAGGGATCTTCTTAAAAATCACTCTTGTTTCAAAGGGAAAAGGCAGCTAAATGTGGAATTCGATCTCAGGCTGCTCCAGTGGTGTAGAAAGCAGGTTTGTGCTTTCCCAGGTTGCGTCCATCCGTGGTGGAGCTGTAGAGCTGAGCTGACCTCCATCTCAAAGGGAAAAGCTCGTGGGGGCTGCAGCCAAGCCAGGAGCACGGCAGCCTGATAACACAACAGAGGAGGAACGAAGGCACCAGTCCATGCTTGCTCAAAAAAAAAAAAAAAAAAATCAGAAATCAAAGGATGTAAAGAGAATTAACTGCAGCAGCAGAACAACAACAACAACAAAACAGCACAGGGTAAAATTCTCCCAAGGATATCTCCTTCTCCCAAGGATATCTCCATCTCCGAGGCCAGCCTGCCGCCCCATGAGCCAGGAGAGATGCTCCACGCCAAACATGGCAGAGGGGGGGGAAGCAGCACTGAAAGCTGGTTTCAAGTCATTAACAACATGGGAATAAATGATCTGGAGTGTTTCTGGATCAATATATTGGGAAATAAAGCACAAGGCAAGAAGTGTCTGCAACAGACCGCCACACTGCAGCAGGGACTCGACATGATCTGCTTCTTTAAGCAGCCATGTCCGTGATATCTAATAAAATCACGGTGACCACCAGGGACTTCAGACTGAGTGATGTGCGCAGGAGGTCTTGAGCTGCAGGTATTAAAATGTCCTTAGAATTTCTGGAAAAAAAAAAAAAAAAAAAGATAATTTCCTAATGCAAAAAATATTGCCTCCAACATGACGGAATTCCCCATTAGACCTCGCCCTGACAGGTGAAGATGAATTTCTCACTGAACTAGGCACAAGCGATCATGCCTTGATTACATTTGTTATGTGCAAATGAAGTAAAGCTCACAGCAGTTATATATATATATATATACTTGGCACTTTAAAAGGTCCCGTTTCGCAAAGCAGAAAATAATTACAAGTCAAATCAATTTGGGGAAAGAATTTAGATGAAAAATGTTTTGAAAAGGGAGAAGCCTTTAAGGATATTTAACCCCCAAAGCAGTAATGCAGACAGAAATCTTTGTTAAGAGAAACAACATGGCTTGGAAAGGAAGTGAAAGAGCTGCCAAGACTAACACATAAAATATAAACATGGAAAAAGAAGAAAGGGGAAACTGGTAGTAATTAATAGACCTCAGATGCTGGGGAAATTAAAGACAGAGGGAAATTATCCAAGAAAAGGAACCTTGCATTAGCATTGGGCCAATATTACACCAAAATGGGAGATTTATCAATGATGTACAAAAGGCAGAAACGTTCAGGGCAGGTTTCTTCCTGGTACCTGGCTGAAAGAAGACAACGTGCTAACCAATTGCTTTCCAAGAGTACAGACACTGCCAATTTTAGGGTGTTTAGCCTGGGGGGGACCTTCGGCAATGAATGGGGCCACTGACACACAACTTGATAGATCAAGAATTCAAAGAGGGTAATGCAGGGAATGGTGAATGGGAGCTTAGGGAAAACTGATGGTGGTGAAGTCGCTGATGAGGTCACAGGTTTGTTAGGCAGAGATAATTGTACTGATGCAATACTCTCAGCTTTCCGTGCAGCCCGTGGCTTGGTCCCATGCAATGGATTCATTGGGAAACAAAATCAACAGGGCCGGCATTAAACAGATCAGAACTGCACAACCGATGCAACAGGGCACCTCCCACCCTGGCTCCTAACTTTTTTGAGGATCGCTCTTACTGCGCGTCTCTCGTGGCTCGGATGGGTCACACAGCCACCACCTTGCTGACCAAGCAGTACCGCCGGAGTGTTCCCAAGGTCTGATGACATTGGCTTGAAATGTGCAGCCTGGAAACTTGCTTGACTTTTGTTTTTGCTTCCTGCTCATTTCCTCCTCCTGTTAATTGAATTCTAGGAGTATACCATCACCTGATGTTGTCCCCAAGTTTTCTCTTATCTATTTGGTCTCCAGGTAAATTACCCCCCAAACCAATTAAAGAACAGAATGATATTGCAGCAAGCAGGACTGTTGCTAATCTTCCAGTAGATTGCAGCTTATGAAAGTGATTGAAATGGTTGGAAATTACATTACTTGAAGGAGGTCAGCCTTTGAGTTGTACGTAGCATTTTTCTTTTTTAATATGTGGCTGCTTCAATGCTAATAATCTCTCACAGGTCAACAAAAGTCAAGACCTGGGTTAACCAGAAAAAGAAACTCCTGTGTGTCCTTGGGTTTAATACTGGTTTGCAAAGAGCTTAGGCGAAAACGATGAAATGTTTTGCATTCTGCAATAACGCTCATCGTCTCACAGGGGAAATAGGTTTGCAGAGAGAGGAAGGACAGGGATGGCTAATGGGCATGTTACAGGCATGTGGGCAATAAATTACCTTGATTGTCTTCTTTGTGCTGGGCATGGGCTAAGTGCATTTACTGGTCACCGAACGTATCGCATTAACCTGCTGCATACAGTATGTGTCTGTTTATCCTGCCAATTACTGCAAATCTAATCAGCTTTAGCTGGGTAAAAATAGAGCCAGTTTCCGTGTGGAAATCAAGAGGCACAAAAACAGCAGCAAAGAAGCTGATCCTGATCAACCGAACACATGGGAGGAAAGAATCTCAGTGCCGGCGGCATGAGACGTGGTACGACGCTTTCTTCCTCCCGGCCAGATGGCTCTTTCCCCCAGGCTGGCGTTCCCCCCAGCACCCCCGGGCAGCCTGATGGAAGCAGCCGGGGTGTATGGGAACTCCTCCCGTGCTTCCAGGGCGTTTCGCTTCCAGGAGCAAAGCGCTGGGGCCGCAGTCGGCTGGAAGGGACGGAGCGATGCAGGGCAGGGGTCCTGCCCTAGGGGCGAAGAAGGAACAGCCACTGGGACAGGTCGTGTGGCACTCAGGTTGGGGGAAAAAGCATGCTACAGGTTTAAACAAGTCGGTAGGTGCATCCCTAGCAGTCCTGAGTGCATCCCCGTGCTGAAGGACAGAGATAGCTTTTGCCCACTGTGATCTCGGAAGCCAAAAAATAAAGCCAAGGGAAACCAGTGTGATTTCCCTCTTGTTTTCCAGCCCAAACGTCTCATTTGCTCTTTTATTTCACTGGATCACCCTACTACAAACGTGTGTCGAGCTGCTTGTTCACTACAACACCCAGCCCCTTCTCGCAGCCACCACTTCGCAGGACCAGCCTGCCTTGCCCTTCCCATCGCAGGTGGCAAACCTCTGCGATCCGCAGTACAGCGGATACAGCAACATCCTTCATCCGACGGGGCTCGGCTTCCGCAGCACCCAAATCACCCCATATTTCCCCTCCCACTAGCCCGCCTGTTGCCCGCACTGTTCTTGCAGAGGTCTGGCATGGCAGAAAACCCGGGGTGATGAATTTTCTGTAGCTGAGAGATGCTTGTAAATAAAACCGAAGTAGCCAGTCCTAACTGAACGAAACACAGCCTTCGTTTCAAACCTTTGAATTTTATGTCTGAGACCAAGGAGCGGGAGTGCTGCTGATAATTATGGGACATCTGTCACCCGCGTGTTCCTGCTGGTTTTGTCAGGAAATGCGGCTGACATAATGTGACGAGAAGAAACCTGCTTCGGAAAACGGCTTGGCGTGCTGGTTTTCATCCTCCTCGCTGCAATGTGCACGGGCTGCTCCTGCCCCACGATGCTGGGAAGGGCCTGAAGAGCCAACGCAGGGCTCGCCAGCCTGCTGACCTGGGGTGCGTTATGTCTCTCAGCTTTCCCAAATCCAATGGCAAAAGCTGCGTCCGCTCCCTCTGTCCCACCGCAGTCCTGAGAAGGGCTTCAACCTGCGTGGGGTTTTAAAAATTTAAACAACTTGGAGATTTTTTGGTTTGGGGGCTGTTTTCTGGACAAAATGGCTTTCTGTTTTTCCCAAGCTCCAGTGGACCGAAGACCAGTATCTGATTTTGCAAATGGGGAAACTGAGGCAGGGACCACGTTTTGCCAAAGGTCGCACAGCACGGTGCCGCCGCTGCCGCAGCGCAGCAGCCGTCAGAAGGAAGCCCTCGGTCATCTGCTCTGCCCTTTGGCACCTGTCCTCACTCGGACACGCAGAGCTTTAGGCAGGGTTCTCCTCCCTGCCGCTCGCCGTCCTCAGCAAAGCCAAGCATGAAACCAAAAACCGCAGACGCTCAGGAATCAACCAAGCACTGAGGTAGTTTGGCACCTGATTAGAAAGACGGGATTATGTTTTCAGTTTAATGGGGATGCTGATGTACTTATTTCTCTGTGAATAATGAATGTTTGGAAATGCTTTGAGCATTGCGAATGGTAAGGACAGTGTATTTTACTGTGTTCAGACAGCCAGTGGCAGTAGTTTCCCAGAATTGTTTGGACTGTAGCAATAGAGATTTATAATTCATAACAAAGAAGAAATGTCTTTCATTGAAGCAAGAAGACACAGCAATGTAAAAGAGTTGACGTAACTCATACTCTATTCTTATGAAATACTGTCATGCAAGAGTGTTTGAGGATCTTTTTTTCTGAGCAGACAAACAGCTATGTAGGGTTTTATTCCATATTTGATGTAGTTTTTCAAACAAGGTTTCTTTTTTCTGTCCCCCTTTTTAGGGCATATAAGCAGATGCAGCCTGCACTTTGCAATCTGGAATAGCGTATCCAGACTGCCTAAATACATGAAACTCCTTCGCTCCCCAAAAGCTGGAGTAAAAATCTATCCTACACACCTCATGCATTGTGTCTAAAAAAAAAAAAAAAAACAAACCTCCACAAAACTCAAAGCCAGATTCACGGGGTTTCAAGATCTGCTTAAGGAATCAGCAAGCAGGATTCAGGAGTGGTTAACAACAGACTGTATTACATGGTACCTATTAACATGGGATAATCCAGGAGGAAAAGAAAGGGCGAGGGATAAAGGAACGTCACCCTAGAACAGCGAGACATGCAGAAATCAAGGCACAAGAATCCGAAAACACCAGATTAGCTCGGCTGTCACTGTCAAGCGACACCCCAGGCACAGAGCATGGATGAAGAAGAAAAGGATATTTCAGTTCTCACTGTGATTAAACGCACACCTTGGGCCTGCTGGCACTGGGGATCCCATCAGCGCTAGGTGCTGTTAAATCCCTGCTGGGAACTCTTCTGACATGGGGGGAAATTTGGATTTGGACTGAAAGTCCACCGCGCATCACAGAGCCAAGGGGAGAAACAAGGAGCTCCCTGAATGCAGTGGGACCGGAGGTCACCTTCCCCGTCCTGTGTCTCAGTCACTCCTTACTCACTTCTGTTTTCAGCCAGGGACAAAATCTTCCTTTGGCTTCCCCCTCCTGGAAGTGCTCTTCTCACAGCCACCCTGATCCCCTCCCGCACCTGCTGGTCCCATTTGCCAGCATTGCGCGACCCTTCCCTCCACCTCCCTTGGGGTTGAGGGATTTACATGAGCCTTTTGGATGGAGAAGGGTCTCAGACTGAAAGTTAGTGCCAAACGAATGCCAACTTCAATTTCCTTCTTATCTCCAACATCCCAGGCCTGGCACCTTCATTACTAAACTGAAGAGCACACAGAGGTCTGGATTCTTAAAGTGAGGGGCTCAGGTCAAACTCTGGAGTGAAAAGCCTCAGAGTTATTTCTCGTAAGTGACAATTTGGAAGAAACTGTCTTTAAAGCCACCTTCAGGCACCCAGTTGATTACCAGAGCTGCTGAGCACTCAGTTTTGGTCTTCAGCTCCGAATGTATCGATCTGACATGCCCGCACACAGCTCTGGAGCGCTGCAGAGCATCATCTGTGTGCACTGATGGGCTGGCGGTGCTCAGCCCTGGGCAGGATCCATCCCTAAATCTACATACAAATCTCCCAAATTGCAATAGCTTGCAGGGAGGGCAGCACAGGGGCATGTCCCAGTAAGGAAAAATCACATCTGGGGAAAAACTAGAACCATCTGGAATGAAATCCTGGCACAGCTGAGGTCACTGAAGGCTTCACCACGGGTTTGAGCTGGGCTGGGATCTTGCCCCGTGCTCTGCCAGCAACAGGCGCCTGTTCTGGTGTCCCAAAAAGACTTCTGTGAACCAGAGCAGGCTGCTGTGCACTGCCCATGGCTTTCATCTGTCTCGAGTATTTCCTACGTTTGTTTCCTTGGCCAAGCCCCAGGTTTGCCAAACGCTGCACAGTGCACGCTGCCGGCCCGCGCACGCTGCGGTTTAGTCAGACGCCAGGGGGGTTTCCCTTCGTGCCCCGCACTGCTGAGCTGTGCCGCTCCAAGCCGCGAGTCCCAGCCCGTGCTCCTCTCCAGATACCTTGAGTTTACATCGACTCCATAAAACTCCTTGGGATCGTTTTGGGAAGAAAGGCATTCTGGCGACATAAATCAGAGCGCTTCACAGGCACGAAGGGGCTGCACACCTGGGCAGGTGCGAGGTTTCTTCTTGCCCCTCGGCCACAGCAGGAAGGCTCCGGATGAACCATGGCCGCACAGTTCCATCCATGGTTCTATTGTAAAATTGCTGTCTCAGACAAGTCACTTGCTCTTCTACCACCCGTTTCATCATCTGTCAGCCAGAAATAATCACTGGCACGTGATGCTAGCTTACAGGTCCAGGAGGACCAGCCTCTTCCCAGGGCTGGGGAAACAACCAGGCTGTGCAGGAAAGCAGAAATCAGCCTTGCTGGTGGGGCCCAGGGTCGGCTGTTCATCCCATCTGCTCCGAATTGCCCGCTGTGGCTGGGACAGGAGCAGGCGGCTCCAAACCCGGAGCCACGTTGGCAGAAGTCCACAGGAAAAGCTGTTGGCGTGTGACACAGAGCTGAGCAGCGCTGGGCTTTGGGATCCAGACATACCAGCCTTTCCTCCCCGTCACTGCTGCTACCTCTCGTTTCCCAGCCACCAACCCCAAAAATGTCATATCTCTCGTTAACTTGTCCACCAGGGAGCCACGTGCTCCAGATGAGCGCTGCCCTGGGCACATGGATGGGGACAGCGAGGCATGGGGATGGATCCACCCAGCACTGCACCATGAATCACTGCAGAGGCACGTCAAGGACGAATCTCGTCTCCTCGTCCGAGGCCGCTTCTTGCTTTTTCCATGCGTTAGCAGCAGCGTGCCCACCTGGAGCTGCACCAGGCATCACGACAGGGCCCAGCGCCCCGTGTGTGGCCATTGCAGCTCTTTCCATCGGTGGCCTTGGGGGCAGGAGGAAGAGCTGGGGTCTCCACGCTGCTGGCAGTAACCAAGTGATCTGAATAATTTCACTAATATCGCTTTATTGTTGTTGTTGTTTGTTTTTTTTGTTTTGTTTTTCACAAATATTCAGATCTTGGAATCGCTTTTCAAAAGGTTCAAAACCAAAAAGGAGTCTTTCAGCCAGCTCTGCTGCGTTCTGTCCCAAAGTCAGCACTTCTTTGCAAAAGCCCAAGGTTAAAACTTCCTCTTACTGTTTTAATTTCACGCTGTTAAGACTCATCTGCTAACTTCTTTGGACTGTTATTTTTTAGCCCTGTAGGTGGTCATTGACAATAATTGTGTTGAGAAGAGGAGACCACATCCCCTCAGTCGTTTGGGAGTCACTTGATCCAGAGCACAAGTGATAACCATACAAACCAGTTTTCCTGGAGCATCACCCACTAGAGCTACTTCTCATTCTTCCACTTCTAGTGGTTAATGCTATTTTTATTAAGATGATTTCCTCTTTACACTCAGTGCCCAGAATCCCTGGGCAGGGTGGAGAGCTCATGCTGGTAGATGCACTTCTTCAAAACACACCTCCTCCCTGTAAAACACCCCCCGTGCAGGAGCGACCCCTGACATTTCCCAGATGAAGGACTGGGCAGCGCTGCAGGACGGTCTCCCTTTTCCAGGAGACAATGCAGAGGCCACCCCTACAAGTGTCAGTCACCTCTTTTTCTTAGAAAAATCCAAAAGGATGTCACAACCCCTCAGGTCTGTGTTTTGGGCCAAAGAAAACCCTCTATGGAAGCACTTTCTCCAGTGTCTGGCTTCTGGTTGCACCTATTTACTCCTGTTTCCAATGGACATGGGGAAACCACCCGCAGCCTTGCCTGCAGCAGCCTCCTGCGCATCTCCAGCCCCAGCAAGACCCCTCATTTCCAGGCTGAGCAAAGCCAGCTCCTTGCACATCCATCCTGTGTTGTCCCCGGCTCCTATACAGGGACAATCTGAAGTGGGGCATGCTGGACTTCACCCGAGTTCCACCAGCACCACGTGAAGCCCAGTGAAGACCCTCCTGACGCTCCTGTTCACAGGCAGAGGTGCAAGGAGGGCTTCTTCTCGCTGAGTTTATCGCAGGCTACCAGTTACAGCTGCCACATCAACTCTTCCCCGCCTGCATTTCAGCATAGTCAAGTTACTTTCATTGGCCTGGCTGGGCAGCAAGAGGATTGGGTCCCAGAAAGGGCACAGATTTGCCTGGTCCCCAAATGTACAGGACAAAGTCACGTTTCCCACGATTTCTGGGGTCTGCAGCAACAGTAGGTTCCTGGCACCCTCTAATGGAAAAGACAAGTCACTGAATTGCCGTTCTGCTGGCTTGCGAGTATTGGCTCCTGCCTTTCTATTTTTAATCCAATATCCTGCTAATAGCTCCCAGCCGGGCTCGATGTGCCCCGTGCCAGCGCGGACCCGCAGAATGTGCTGAGCAAATGTCAAGGCTGCGCGGGGGAAGGAGAGGCGGCCTGGTGACAGCCCCCAGCCCCGGCAGCCAGCGCGCACAGGGATTGCTGCTTTACTTATGGAAATGCAAGGCAATAGCTAATCATCTCTGACATTTGTGCCTTGTTCGCGAATTTAAGACACGAGCTCGTGGGCATGTCACCTTGCCTGTCCTTCCCATTGCCCCCTCCGCTTCCCTTTCCACATCAGTAGGGTGGCATTTTCTGGGTTATTTTTCCAAGCTTGGCAGCCTGGACGCACCTCCTATCTCTGCCCATGTTAAGCTGGGCTCTGGAGCTGGTTCCTAACCAGAACTACTGCTTGAATTATATGTTTTCTTTATTGTTTTTAAAGCTCAGCGCTTGCTAGAAAGCAACCCTGGTAGCCAGAGAAGTCCTGCACGCAGCCCTTTGGCAGAGCTTGCACCTGATGTTTAGCGGCACAGAAAAAGCCTGCGCAGTGGCAAGGGCAGCATTCCCGCAGCGAGCCGGCAGCCCGGGCGGAGGGGACATCCTGCTGCTGGCGTTTGGCTGGTGGCATCTGATGGAGGAGCTCGGCTTCGACGTGAGGATCCCCCGGTGGGCCAGGGAGGAGGACTGGCTTCTCCGTGAGCACCAGCCTGCCCACTGCTGTCCTACCAAGGGAGGATGCGGAGCATAAACAGGACCCAACCCATCCAGCGGGCTCACAGCCTTTTCACACTATACCCAGAGATAAATAAAATAATTTAAGTAACCGTTTAATACAGTAAAATCTAATTTCCAGGAAACATTGATCCACGCCAGTCTCAAAGCTCTGGGTTTGCTGCGGTATGCAAGAGGTTTACGGACATAGCCATGTGTAAGGTGGAATTTCCCTTGGCAAAAAGCTCCGGGAAAACAATGACAGTGGAAGAAGAAAGCAAGCTGCCCCGAGCCTGGCAAATGTGCCATTGCTGACAGCACGTTTAACATGCCCATAGCTACCTGCACATCTGCCTTACAACGGAGAGCAAAAACCAGGCTGCCAAGTGCCAGATCATAAGAAGCTATAGAGGACCGGTGTCCCCAAGGGAGACCATGGGATGTATTTTGCTGGTAAGTGGAAGGCGCAGCTGAACACAGAGCTCTGGAAGTGAAAGCTAGTACTCGAATTCAGCAGGTCGCTTCTAAAATCCCTTTAAAATCTTTTTACTTTTAGAATCCCAGTTTCCACAGCAACAAGACACACAGCTCTCTGCGGAGTTTAGGGCTATAAATAAATCCTAGATCTATAGTTGTGATATTAGCTATGAGAGCTTTAAAAAATTCCATGTGGTAATGAAGTGAAAGTATCAGTGCTGAAAGGAAGCACGTTTAATGAGGAAAACGTGGTTCCTAGCTCGGTTTACACGGTAGCTTTGAACAAAGGAAAAAAGCAACAAAACGCACCGCCCGGTAAGATCCTGCCTTTCCTGAGGGTCGCATTGATTTCAGTAGAATTGTTGGAAACGGTGCCTTGCAATCTCTGTTTTACACGGACTTTAATTCTGTGCTTAAATGGCTTTCTTAAAAACAAGAAGTGGCCGTTAGCCATTGTTTCATGGCCTCGCTCTTTCTGGGGAAGCAATTAAGCCGCCAGCACCAGGCCAGACCTTAACGGCCTTATTCCCATGAACGTTGCCTGCCATACCAGCGGCTCCACCGGCTCCGCTTTAGATGGTGTCCCTATTTAGAAAAGGACTTCTACGTGTGCTAACTTTAAACACAGATCTAAATCCTAATTGCTTCTCTGAACTGGGCCCGTTGGCTGCTGTGGGACCGCCTGCAGGGGACGGTGCTATTCCCCGAGACACAGTCAGAGGGCAGGAATTCCGTCTGCTGGATCTAAAGTGCTGTCCTTACCCCTTGACATCCGCGTATAAACAGAGACGCAATCCCATAAGGAAAGATAAATATTAGCTGTGTTAGAAGCAGAGAGGAAATTAAATAACTATCACATGGCATAAAAACAAGCTTGTCAGGAGAGAAAGAACTGGTGGCTTTGAGCTTGCAGAACAGATTTGTATACAGTAGTGAGGAGGAGGAGATGAGGAAGGAGAAGAAAGGAAACACAAATCAAAGAGTTATTTGGAGTTTCCTCTATTGCAGACAGAAGGTCCGTGTTATTCAAACAGATGTACTGCATGTCACCAGTTTTCTTGTGTTTGTTATTTTAAGGATGGTCTTAGGAAGAAAATAAATTCCACTCTGAGCCTCTTTTATATCCATTTTAGGCAGTCTGCGGAGAGAAGCCCAAGGAGCGGGGCTGAGGAGATTCCTGCAGGCTGAGCTGGTGGTGCATCCTCTGCTCTCTCCCCGGCAGGCGATTTTATGGGGCTGCTGGGAAGGAACCCCCCAGCAGCTCCCCCTCGGCTGGGGCAGGCTGGGGCAGAAACCCACGGCCAGCACCGAGGAGCTGCACTGCTGCTGCTCGCCCGGCAAAAGAGCTGGGAGGAAAGAAGTGTGTTGGCACAAGCAGGGACTTTGGCAAAACCCAGGCAAAACTTACATGTGTCTGTGTAAATGGATGGCTGCTGTCAGGCCAGCAATTCTCTGCTCAGTCCCCAGTGAAGCCACATCTGCCTGGGGCTGGGGGGACACGAGCGCTCTGCAGTGAGACTGGGGTCATTCACTTAAATGCCACCCCTTCAAATCCAGCCCGCGACCTGAACGCCAGGCTGGGTTCTCCCTGGCCTTGTCACCAGCAGGAAAGATCGTGTGGGTGATGGCCTGCGCTTGTGCCCCTCCAAATTCCCAGGCTTTGCAACCCAGAATGAAATACAAAGCAGAATGACACTTCCATCTCCCATACCAGAATCAGGCTTTGCTTCTTCTTAAAGGCGTTGGCTTTACAGAAATAATAGCATGTTCTTCTGGTCACTAGCACTAGCAGTCTGATGGGGAGACGGAGGCAGACAACACTGCGTGTTATATATCTGAAAGCAGAACAAAGCAGCCTGCTATTGAGGTGAGTCTTACACAAGGCAGCTCTGACAGCAGCACTCGCTCCAGTTCGAAACGATGCTTTTTTCTAACATTGCTGCATTCAGAGAAAAACTGCACTGTGAGATCTTTTTGGTGGGAAAGAAACACCACAAACGTTATCCTTATACAGCAAAATAAACAAATATATAAATTAAATGTAAACGCCCGTCTGCAAGTTCTGGGCTCAGAGTGCAAACATTTAATTCCTGCACCTTCTGCCCTAGTGACATTTCTGGATTGATTCATGTTTTCTAAAGGGGTTTCAAGCTTCTGTGCTCCTTGGTACCACCTAGCCTGGGTAAAAGCAAAGCAAAAGAAGACATAAAAAACCTTCCCCTTCAGAGAACATACAGGGCATAAGACACACGCTCTGGGACGGCTGGTGCTTTTCTTTTCGCACAATTAATCAATCACCACACAGGACATTTTGGAAGTAGCCCTTTTAATAGAAGACACCAAAAGCTGGAATCAATAAGCAATAGTAAAAAAAAAAAAAAGACATTGCAGAGGAAGCAGGCACCAGGCCCATTCTCTGAGGGCTCTGTCCTGCTCCCACTGAAATCAAAAGGAGTTTTAGAGTTGGCTGCAGTGGGAACAGGAACAGTCCTTAAGGCACTAATTAGTACAGCTGGCTGAATAATGAACAGTTCATTCAGCTAATTTCATCTCTTTTTCTATTCATGAATTGCCCGTGAACCAATCCCAATTTTCTCATTTTGGTCGTCATTCAGAAGTTATTTGTGGGCTTCTTCAGGAAATAATCCCCAGCGTGCAATTCCAGCGCGCATCGCAACATGTAAATATTTGATGTTTGCACAGAAGTGTTTGAAGCGTGGGGCTAGCAGGTAGGGCAGATGACATTATCTCTCCTACTCGAGCTGATATTTCTGCAACTAACCAGTGTAGCAGCAATTTCAAAAGTTGCAAAGAAACACTGAACTTTACATTCATTTTTGGTAAATATTTGTGCACACTCCTTTCTTCCTTGTGCTCTCTCCTTGAGCATTTTAAACAGATCGAGCCAGTTAGTGCAGTTCCAACCAAAGGCAGAGACAGGAGGGATATGATATGAAAACACCCCTAGGAATGTCACTGGAATATTCAAGTAAATGCTTCCAGACTTTCTTTTCCAGCTGTAAAGCTATTTGGCTGTAGCAAAGAGCAAATTCACATCGTGTAATGGCTGAGAGTCAGAATCCACCCGCAGATTGGGGAGGCTGCCTGCACCCCGGGCAGCCGCACGTCCCTCCCGCGCCCCCCGAGCTGCCGGCAAAGCCCCCTGCCCACGGGGCAAGCGTCGGCTCCCGCAGCCCGGACCCCAAGGTGGCAAGCAGCTGCGCTAGCTCAAGGAAAAGGAAACTGAAGACGATTGCAACACAGCCTTGTTTTGTAAAGAGTCACCCGAATGTGACTTTCCTGGGGGGAGATTAAAGTAGAGAAGAATCCAGAGCAGGACCCAAAAGGAAATAGCAGTCCTGTGATTGGGATGGCGGGGAAGCGCGAGGCTGTCCCAGGCAGCAGGAGCTTCAGCAAAGGCTGAGATGTCCCTGTCCTTCCAGCCCTGCAGAGCAGGAGAGGGCGGCACGGGCGGAGAGAGGCAGGGAAAACCAAGGATGTTTCTTTTGCAGTGGTTTCTGAGATGAATGCAAGGAGGAAGGGAAGGGAAGGAAGCCGGGGGAAGCGTTTTGGCAGCCAGGCACTGTGGATTTTCATGCTGAGGCAAGCCCCATGGGGAACCACGCGAAGCCAGAAGGTCTGCCCGGCTTCTGGGGCCAAGGAGGGACGTGCCAGCGGAAGGGACACGGGGCGAGGGAAGCTCGGGGCTGACTCGCACTTTGGCTTCTGAAAGGTGACGGATGAGACAGGGTGACGATCGAGGGGGCAGCTTTTCTTAGGGGGAGGCAAGCTCATCTGTGATGCCTTTAGCTAGGAAAAAAAATGAAAAATCCCAATTTAAAGACGTGTGTGCCTGCCAGTCTATCCGGCAGAGGGCAGTGCCACTCGCACACTTGCGCACACACACACACACACACACACACCCGGCACATCACTGTCAGCCTCTAATCCACCCTGCTGTCACCTCGGTCACCGCAAGGACACCTTCCAGCCCCCATTGTCCGAACCCAGCGCGCTCGTTTCATGATCTGAAAGGCGTGCTGCAAGGGATGCTGCAGGCCCGACATCTGGCCTCGTTTTTTATTTTTTTCCTTTTCCCAAAGCCCACGTGATATTTTGATATGTGCTTCAAAGCCGGGGTTTGTTTGTTTTTTCAAAACCAAGAGCTCCAATTCCAGCATCTGCGAGAAACCTTACAGGAAACAACCCGTGTGCACAGAAGTACTCGAGTGAACATGCAACAGCAATATTTATCTTTCCTCTCCGTACAGCAGCGCAGACGGCACGCAGCGCTGCCGCGCCTGTCGCTCACTGCATCCCAGCAGAAAGGAAGACAGGGGAGGTCGGGGGGGGGGCTTTGGGATCAGAAAACTTCACTGAAGCCAAATGGGGTCGGGGAAAGGTGGGGGAATGGGAGAGGTTGGGCAGGTCAGAAGCGAGTGGTTTTATTTGGGAATGGGGAGCACGCTTTTGGAGGAGGGGAGCCGGGAAGGGGAGCTGCAAGTGGGCGTATGGGGAGGGACAGGGGATGATGAGCAGTGGAAACTTTGTGAGAGGTGGGATGGAGCAAGGGAAACGCAGGGAGGTGGCGGCATGCCTCTGCTGAGTGGCGCGGAGGAAGGAGCCAGCAGCGCCAGGGTGAAAGGCTGCAGAGATCCCCCCCAGAACAACACGGTATCTCTGCCTATGGAGCTGGCCTGCTGGTTTTCTGTACGTCTGCCTACGGAAGTCTGCTTTCCCTTAGCATGTTGGCCTGGGACAGCGTTCAGTCCCAAAATGGGGAGAGCTGGTTTCGGGTGGAACCCCTGTGAGGGCAGGATGCCCAGGACAGCTAGCTCACACCCAGGGAGGTGAGACAGCAGCACGCATCTATGGCTTTGCAAGTCATTTCGGTAGAAGACTTAGAATTTCCAGGCTGAATTTCTGTCAGAAGTGCTAAGATTGAAGCCACAGTTAGGACATCCAAAAACGCCAAACATGCAAATACTTCTGCCCACCTAATGAACAGCCCCCTAAAGGAACCAGAGAACTTGTAAAAGCTGATGCAGAAAAGCTCTGAGAAGACCCCCAGGGAGGAGCCCCGTGGGCTGGAAGCGCCGGACACAAGGCAGGTCTGGGTAACTCAACAGGCCTTTTAACCAGCAGCCTCCTATGGGGAGTTCTCCCTCCCGTTTCAACGGGTAGAGATTCTCATCTCCTGTTGGCTCTGTGGATGGATAAAAAACTGAAATAGCTCCTCTCACACAGGGTTCAGTTACCCGCCTCACACAAAACAATTTCGGTTAATTTTTATATGCTTTTGGACATTCCAGCAATGCTGCATCGAGTCAAACACACATGAAGAAGAAATCATCTTGGTGGATTTGGCTGAGGTTGCTTTGCCATGCTGTTTAAAGCAAAAGAAGTGCTTCAGCTGGGCTCCTTGGTTAAGCAGGGTTGAGGAAACCTGAGTACAAGAATGCAGACCTTTAAGCTGACAGGTGAGAACTAAAGTAGATGTGTCCAGTGTTGAAAAAAATGGATCCTCTCCCCTTGCCTGACCGGGACATTCAGTAACAGCTTCTACATGTGCTGAAAATATGAAAAGAGGAAAATAACTGCACTCCCAATTATTATTTACTGATTATTCCAACAAGGAGTCTTCCCCAGCTGTTTGTCTCAAGTGTGCACAAGCAGAATTTACAGAAAGAGAGAAGATGCAGGAAACGGGACGGTACTGGTGTCCGGAGGGCTGAGCTGCTACAGGGAGCCGGGCTGCACAGGCACCCCAGCACGACCTTCACTCACAACCCGCTGTCTTGAGCAAGTCGTAACATGAGCTCCCACAAAGTTGATTTATTTTGCTGAGGGTGGTTCCTTGCTTTGCCGCTGGCTAGCCAGGAATTCTTGGTGGCTTGTGACAGAATTATATGTCATGCTCCCTTTGGTTTCCGAGGGTTTCATCCAAAGCCACTTCTAATCAGAGAAAAGGCTCGCAGTTCCTACACCACACTTCAGATTAGAGTTTGTCTTACTGGCTGGCATCAAGATGGACAATTTCTGCTCTGGCTGTAAACCACGGACTCACTCCTTAACAGCAAAATTCACATCTAACTTGCATTCAGGCACAGGCTTAGACCTAGTTCCCAAGCAGAAAGTTTAAACCTTCAACTTGCTACAGACCAGGCAATCATCAGATAGCTGAGTCTGAGCGCAGAGTAGTGCTTTCAGGATGGATTAATGCTGGGATAAAGACACCGATATAAGCAGAAAGGCCACCAGAGGACTTGGCGTCCTTACGCCGACTGCCTGGCCTGTGCTTCAATTCAATGCAAACCTTTCCTAAGGGACTGAGAGCACTTCCTCTGTTTTCTGCATATCCCTTCCTCCGAGGGACAATACCGGGCACGGCAGGAAAAGGAAGTGCATATGGTTTCCACTGCATGATGGATCGCTACAAGGAAAGCACACAGAGAGCCTTTGGGATTTTCAAGGACCCTCTCACAGCAGGAGCCTGCCACACAGAAGCAGAGTTGTGTAGCTGTACAATATACGACATTATGCAACTCCAGTAAGCTTCCGTCGACTGCTTACTCTTGCATTTCAGCAGGACCTCAATAAATGCAGTTGATAGTCTATGATATTCCAAAGGGAAATAAAAAAGGATAAACTACCAGTATTTGGAATTTTTGTGGTGCAGCAATTCATCTTAGCAAGGTGTATGAGATTTGCAATACACCCTCACCCAAAGGAATAAGCCTTTTTCTCATATGACACCAACGCGAGGGTTCATATAACTCATGTAAAACAAAGCAGCCCGCATTTGCGTGTTATGTGTATCCCACAAAGTTCACAGACGATCAACTCAAGACACAATGTAATTGTGCTTATAAAAATATCAACCTTCACTCTTTGGTTTATCCACGTTGCAGCACTATCGCACTTGCTTCTGCATGAAATAAAAGACACGGTCCTTTCTCCAAGGAGATTACAATCTATAAAATTCAAGGCTGGAATCATCCTTTGCCTGCCTGGGGCTGCATTTAAAAATGTTATTCCTGGCCTGCTCCGCTTAACGATCTCCACCCGTACCGTTTATCTAACTGATGCGCAGTCTGGCCACTGGGCTACAACAGACCTACAACTGAGTCCCGTGGAAAAACATGAAAAAAGGAAACCACGCGTCTGCCTCTTGGTTCCTGGATGCCATCCGTGCAATCTGTAGGCAAATCTAGCTCCAAAGGCAATAAATCTGCTTCAAAATGTGCATTGCATGCACTGACGCTGCTCTCAGCCAGAATCCTGGTTTAGAAGGAAGGGTGGGAATGCGGGGAAAAAATTACCATTTTAAGAGCCCTTTACTGTCTCTTTTGTTTCCATACTGTATTTAGAGACAATCTGAATTCAACTGCCAAATTGGCTTTGACTGCAGAGAGCTGCTTGGTTTGGTGAGGCAAACACAGATGCCAAAAGCTTTATTTGGGCTTTGGCATCGCGCACCCGGCAGCAGCTCACGCTGCGCTGTGCCATCTCCCCGCTCCATCCTTGAGGCTCTGTGCTTCACACTTTGCCATTGTAAAACAGAAAGATGAGGGAACAGGGTGCTGCAGCCATTCCCTTCTCCATGCTGCATGGCTCACTGTGGCTGAAACGGGGTGCTTTTGACTGAAAAGTGTCAGGAAAAGTGCACATACTGCACCACACTGGAAGCAACAAAGAGCACAGGTGAGGAGTCGGCGCACTGAGCGCAAACACACCGACAGTGGAAGAGGTAACAGGGAAGGTCAGATATGACTAAAAGCCAGTCAGGATGGGGCACCCTGAGGTGACAGCGGGGACAAGCCCTGCCCTGTGCGGGGACAGCCCCAGGCCTGGGTCCGTCACCACGGCTCCGCCGCGGGACCAGCCCTGGCGGAAGCCGCCTCAGCGCGGGCCCCAGCGACCTCTCAGGGAGGGGCCCCGAGGCAGGACCCAGCCCCGCCGCCGCGCCCCCCACCGCCCAACGGCCCCACACAAAAGGCGGTTAGTCGCCCCCCTCCCCTATTTAGTCGGCCCACCGGCCAATCAGCGCCAGGGGGAGGAGCTAAAGGGGGCTAAAAGCCAGCGATTGACAGCCCCCCTCCCTCTCGACCCTAAGAGGAAGGGAGGCGGGGGAGTATGCTGGCGGCCAATCGCCAGCCGCGAGTAGATGACTCAGCCAATGGGCAGGGCGGGGGGTGGGGCCTTGCCGCGGGGTCAGGCCGGGAGTGGAAGCGCTCCATCGCTCCTTCCTTTCTCTCCCCCCCATCCTCTGCTCCGCT